>UESW01002975.1:0-61035 GCA_900491605.1 Calamus simplicifolius | reverse complement strand
CTGGGCCGTCTTCGATGGGTCAAGAGGCGGTTCAGACCGAGACCTCGGGGCAGCCCGCGGAGGGGGCGCAGACGGCGGCGACTGGAGAGGACGCACCGGTGGAGGGAGCGCAACAAAGTGGGGATCCCACGATCGGGGCCCCCTCGAGGAAGATTTTGGGGAGGCTGGCGCTTGGGCTGGCCGAGCTATCCGAAGAGGCTCAAGCCAGGGCCCTGACGGAAGAGGCCGGGAGGCTGCAGGCTACTCAGCTGGGGGTCGTCCAGGCCGGTCCCTCAGGTGGGGTCGGTCAACCCAGCAGCTTGGAGGCTAGCGTTGACGAGGCGTTTTCCGCCATGATAAGGTCGGTCCTGCATCCGGGTGCGGGTCCATCGACGGATGAGTTTGCTGACCGGGGGTTGATAGATGCTGCGTTCGGGCAGCAAGGTGCAGCTGAGGGTATTCATCTCCTCCCCGCCATAGATAATACGACTTTGATAAAGATGACCCGGGACTATGCTTCGAAGGTGAGTCATTTTCCCAGCGTGTCAGATGTTACCCGATGGACTCCGTTGTGGGCGCTTACTCAATTTTTGCCTTTTCAGGGGGTTTTGCTTTCTCGAGCAATTTGCTGGCGCTTGAGTCTGGCGTCAGGGGCCAGCGTCCAGGCCCGGAGGGAGAATGTCGAGCTCCAGTCGCGGCTGAAAACGTCTGAGCAGTTCGCGGAGCTCATGGACACGATGGATAGGAGCTCGAAGGCGGCCAGGGTGGCACACCAGGCTGCTGTGGACGAGGCGCTCAAGCAGAAACGCAGGGTGGAGGAGTTAGAGGGACTCCTAGCGAAGAACGATGATGCGTGCTTGGAGTTGGCCAAAATCAAATCGAAACATTCCGCGGAGATGGCGGCGATGCGGCGGGAACGCGGCGAGAGTTTGAGCCGGTTGAGGAAAGAGGCTGACGACGAAAGAAAACGCCTAACGAGAATGTTGGGCGAGGTGGAGGAGACACTGAAAAGGCGTAATGACGAAATCGCTGAATTGAAGGAGAACGCGAAGTGGCAACAAGGAATAATAGGTCGAGTGAATGGCGAGTTATTGCAAGCTCGCGGGGAGATTGAAGCCGGACGATCGAAGATCAGTACCCTACAAGAGAGGGTGGAGTCGGTCGGCGCTGACAGGACGAGGGCCCGGAGTGAGGCTGAGGAGCTGGCCGGAAGGTTGGCCAGGCGAGAGGGGGAGGTATGCTTTTATTTCACCCCCCTCAATTTTCTATTGGTTCCCTGTGATGCCGATTGTCCTTGACTTTTCCAGATGGCGAGGATGGGGTCGGAGATTCAGGCTCTCCAAAGTGCATTTGCGTCCGCTCGTAGCAGGAGCTCGGAGCTCGAGACACGGTCTAGCGAGCTCGAGGGGCGAAACGCCATCCTGGAGGCCCAGGTGGTTGAGGCCGAGAAACGGGCCACTGAGGCCAACACGCAGCTCGCCATTCTTCAGGGGAGGCAAGATGCTATGAACGTAGACGCATTCCGTTATGGGATGGAAGAGTGTAAGCAGAGGATACTTGGCGGGCACCCGGAGTGGGACCTTTCTTTTCTGAGCGTCGAAGGCTCCGAAGACGGCGAGTCCGCAGAAGAAGAAGATGAAGATGAATATGTCAACGTTTCTGACGCCGAGCTTGGCGGCGCCCCTGGTCCCAGCAAAGCCGTAGCCTCCGAGGGACAGTCACAAACCATTACAGAGGAGGTGAAAACATCAGAGAAGGGCGAGCCTAGCCGTGCACCCGCAGACGTGGCTGAGGGTACTCCCCAAGCCGGTGGGGCTCCTGGCTCTTAGGGGCCGCTCCTGTATCTTCCCCTTTTAAACATTTGACATTTCGCAGTAAAGGGATTTCCTGTTTTTATCTAAGTGTTTTTCTCGCGTGACTTTGCTGTTGTTTGGTGTTGCCTCGATCGTGAACGACCCGCGGCTCGTTGACATCCTTGGGCCATCCTTAATCCGAAACCAGGAAAAATGGGTCGGTTTGGACCGACGAATCAAAGTGGATCGGTTATGACCGGCGAGCGAAATAGGTCGGCGTGGGCCGACGGATAGAATAGGTCGGTTAAGGCCGACAGACGAAAATAGGTCGGTGCGGGACCGACGTATAGAATAGGTCGGTTAAGGCCGACAGATGAAAATAGGTCGGCTGGGACCGACATACGACATGGGTCGGCTGTGGCCGGCGGATATCATGGGTCGGCTGGGGCCGACGGACAAAAATGGGTCGATAGGGGCCGACGGATGAAATAGGTCGGCTTTGGCCGACGGACAAAGATGGGTCTGCTGGGGCCGACGATGAAATAGGTCGGCTTGGGCCGACGGATGAAATAGGTCGGCTTTGGCCGACGGACAAAGATGGGTCGGCTGGGGCCGACGGATGAAATAGGTCGGCTTGGGCCGACGGATGAAATAGGTCGGCTTTGGCCGACGGACAAAGATGGGTCGGCTGGGGCCGACGGATGAAATAGATCGGCTTGGGCCGACGGATGAAGATGGGTCGGCTGGGGCCGACGGACAAATATGGGTCGGCTGGGGCCGACGGATGAAATAGGTTTTCGCGCTCCCTGGCATTCTGCCAGCGTTCTGCCATCCCGCAGGCAATTCGGTTTTTCTTTACTGTAAGTGGAGATACGGCAGAGTGGGGGTATAAAGCTGTATCAGAGCTTTCCGGAAGGTGCTCCTTTCCCATGCAGGTCACCTCGTTGCGATGCGCACGCAACCGTCCACTATTGGACAGTACCCCTTCAAAGGACGATTTTCTGAGCCCGCCGATTTTCGAAGCGCCAGCGGACGATTTCCTGCACTTAATGACTGCGATCCGGGATCAGGAAGGGATCTCCGTACGCATCCTGGTTCAGGCGGTGAGTTTGGCGTGCAGTGGGGTGCTGCGTTTATCGTGAGAGGCCATGTGGAGACGTGGGACAGGTGTTTGAATCTCGGGACTCACAGCTCTGATGGCTCGTCCCGCATCTCTTCTGTCTATAAAAAGGGAAAAGAGGCGTCTCATCTGGTTATCCCCAAAGTTTCTTTCTTGTTGGAATGTTTACCACACCCGTTCCTCTGTTGCTACGAGTGGAAGGATCGACTTTTCCTCTCATGGGCTCCTTGCCGCCGGATAGCTGGGGCGACCGGGGAGCGGCTGAAGGACGGCTCATCCTTAGGGGGCGAGTCTCGGAGACCATATGGAGAGCGCACATGGAGGGGGCAGAGATCATACGGAGAGCGCACATATGCGCTTCCGTTGTGGTCTGTGGCTCCTGCTGCGGGGGATGCAGGTCAGGAGGTGTATGGACACCTCCGTAGCACGCGCAGGCTCCCCCTCTTTCGCTGGCTTAGGTTCCCGCGTCTTCTCTGAGGGGAATCCTTGCCACGGGAGGGACAATATGGGAGCAACCGGGGTTGGATGGTCCCCGGTTTCTCCTGGCTAGGCGGCCCTTTTGGGTCCTTTAATTCATCCTGCCCAGGCGGACTTGGCCGTTTCTTGGTTTGCATGATTCTCGATTCGGATGTTGGAACATCGTAGTTGTCTAGGCCTGCTCTGGAGCAGTTACACGGGTCTTGTATTTTGCCTTTATTTTGTGCATTTCAATGTTTTTGTAATGCCTATGAGGTATTTGTAATCGATCATGATCGGCAATAAAAGAGAGTTATATCCTGTTTCTCAATCTGTCTTTTCTTGTGCCGATCTCATTGCTATTTGTCGTTTGTGGGGCATAAACGTGTCCCGCTCGTCCTTAGACGAGGATCCCATGACGCCCGAACTAATTGAGGTCCGTATGCGGCGGTGCAGAGATCGTTCGGCGAAATACGCTCCTTGCTTAGGTCAGGAGTTTGGTATCTTGTGCTCCGCCTTTATCGGAGCTCGGAGTATTGTGAGTCGGCTCTGGCCGAAGTCCGGGGAATCTGCCCCCTTTTTGTCATGGTTTAAGGATTTAGTCACTCGAGATAGCCGAGTTTCAGGGAACGTCTCACTTGGGTCCGCCAAGGTTCGAAGGATTTCGTAACTCGGCCCTGCCGAGGTTCGGAGAACTGATAGCTCGGCCCTGCCGAGGTTCGGAGAACTGATAGCTCGGCCCTGCCGAGGTTCGGAGAACTGGTAGCTCGGCCCTGCCGAGGTTCGGAGAACTGATAGCTCGGCCCTGCCGAGGTTCGGAGAACTGATAGCTTGGAGGGAGCGAATCAGTCGCCGTCGCAGGCTACGGCGTCAGGTCCATGCGGCGCCCAATGGAGGAGGCGCTCGAGCGGAACGGGCTGCGTGTTGGCGACGCTCTTTTCGAGGGGACAGATCGTCAATCGAGCGTTGGACTTCGCCCCCACATGCTTTTCGAGGAAGGGGGCAGATTTAAGAGGCTTGGGGAAGCGTCGAAAGTATTTACTGCAGGAGGCAACAGATCGGGAAGACGCTCTGTTTGCACTTTCCGATCTTACTCGGGATAGGGCGCGACTTTTCGGGTTCCGTACGCATTTAGAACGGCGACACGTGGCGAATTTTCATGGGTCGGCGTCCGCGGTACGGCTGATTTGGATACCCTCCTGGCGGGTATAAATATGACCGAGGGGGAATGGATTTGGCCATCTTTCGGTCTGAGCTAAAAAATGGACTCTCCAGCGCGGTCGTCAACTGACTCGCGTTCCTCAGTTAGCGATCCAGCGTACTCGGAGGAGAGGGGGACCTCCGTGACTGTTGATTTGCTGACCCTTGCGTCGGGCCTCGCGACCAATGAGCGGCTCGCTAGGGTCGCTGAGGAGTTCCTGGACGCCTCGGTTAGGGAGGCGGAGGCCTCGCGCCGAGTGATGGGTCGGCAGGAGGAGGAGATCCGGCTGCTACGTCAGCAGGTGGCCGACCTGACTGCACTTCTGGAGAAGTTGATGGGTTCTGGGGGTAACTGACCCCAGGGGCTCTGTCCGCCCCTGCTTTTGTTTTTGAATTTCTGTCTCTTTTTGTGCCCTGCAATGGCTCCTTCTCATGGAAAATAGACTCGTCTTTAAAGATTTCTCTTCTTTGA
This sequence comes from Calamus simplicifolius, assembly GCA_900491605.1. Classification (NCBI taxonomy): domain Eukaryota; kingdom Viridiplantae; phylum Streptophyta; class Magnoliopsida; order Arecales; family Arecaceae; genus Calamus; species Calamus simplicifolius. The sequence continues at coordinate 56,015 of UESW01002975.1, read as the reverse complement.
GAACGATTATCTTGATACGTTCGACGGACTTGGGCATCGGTCTAGTCCCATTGCTCTGTATATTAATCGTAGATATGCCGCGTGACGAGTTGCAGGGAGGGGGGCCTCTCAAAGGCTCTCTGCTGTTAGGGAGAGTTACCTGGCCTAGCCTGGGGCCATCGGCTGGTTATACGAGACCTTATAGCTTTTTAGTGGGATTCTACCCGTGGTGGCATTTTTTCGCATGCCGATGGTCTTTGTTTATCACCCGTTTTTTGAACCGGGTGAAGTCCTTCGGGGACTATTTGGGGGCCGCTCGACTTTGGTCGAGGCTTGTAGGTTTAGACTTTTCGTCGGGGTCTCAACCTTGCCTTGTCATGGGAGATTTATCGCTCGGTCCCGCCGAGGTTCGGAGAAATATTTTACTTGGCCCTGCCAAGGTTCGGAGATTTGTTGCTCGGCCCTGCCGAGGTTCGGAGAAATATTTTACTTGGCCCTGCCAAGTTCGGAGATTTGTTGCTCGGCCCTGCCGAGGTTCGGAGAAATATTTTACTTGGCCCTGCCAAGGTTCGGAGATTTGTTGCTCGGCCCTGCCGAGGTTCGGAGAAATATTTTACTTGGCCCTGCCAAGGTTCGGAGATTTGTTGCTCGGCCCTGCCGAGGTTCGGAGAAATATTTTACTTGGCCCTGCCAAGGTTCGGAGATTTGTTGCTCGGCCCTGCCGAGGTTCGGAGAAATATTTTACTTGGCCCTGCCAAGGTTCGGAGATTTGTTGCTCGGCCCTGCCGAGGTTCGGAGAAATATTTTACTTGGCCCTGCCAAGGTTCGGAGATTTGTTGCTCGGCCCTGCCGAGGTTCGGAGAAATATTTTACTTGGCCCTGCCAAGGTTCGGAGATTTGTTGCTCGGCCCTGCCGAGGTTCGGAGAAATATTTTACTTGGCCCTGCCAAGGTTCGGAGATTTTCCTGCTCAAGCAGATAACTCGGTTGTACCGAGGATTGGTAAGCAGCATCTATTTCCTTTTACGATTTATGGCAATATGGTGTATAACCGATTCACACAATAAGTTGCGGGAAAATAGACAACTGGTGAAGCGTAAAGGACATACCCTATTGATAGTATTTGCGGAGGTTGTCCGAGTTCCACGTTCGGGGGACGGATTTCCCATCGAGATCCTGTAGCTTGTAGGTTCTGGCCCAATGATCTCCGTGATTTGGTAAGGGCCTTCCCAGTTCGGCGCCAGTTTTCCTCGCTCCAGCGGTTTGGATACAGAAGCTTTTCGGAGGACGAGGTCGCCAGGTAGGAAGGTTTTCCCCTTGACCCTGGAGGCGTGGTACCGAGCCACCCTCTGTTGATAGGCGGCCGTCCTGATTCGGGCCTTCTCTCTGACTTCCTCCACCAAGTCGAGGTTGGTGCGGAGTTGCTCGTTGCTGGCTTCTTCCGAGTAACTCTCCACCCGCAAAGATGGGAGGCCCACTTCCACAGGGATGACGGCCTCCGTGCCAAAAGCCATTCGGAATGGAGTCTCGCCCATCGGGATTCTCGGAGTGGTGCGATAGGCCCATAAGACATGGTGCAGCTCATCCGCCCACCTGCCTTGGGCTCTCGAGAGGCGAGCTTTGATTCCTTGGAGGAGAGTCCTGTTGGTCACTTCGGCCGCTCCGTTGGCTTATGGGTGTCCGATCGAAGTAAGGTGGTGATGGATTCCATGCTCTTCGCAGAATTGGCGGAACTTGGAATTGTCGAACTGCTTGCCGTTATCGGTGATTATGGTGTGGGGGAGGCCGAAACGGCAGACGATGGACCTCCACACGAAGTCCCTGGCCCGGGCTTCGGTGATTTGGGCAACTGCTTCCGCTTCGACCCACTTGGTGAAGTAGTCAATGGCGACAAATAAGAATTTTCGCTGTCCTGTCGCCAGCGGGAATGGGCCGAGGATGTCCATCCCCCACTTGGCAAAGGGCCAGGCGGAGGATATAGAAACCAGCTCGGCGGAGGGGAGCCTCTGGATGCTTGAATGTCTCTGGCAGGCGTCGCAGGCTCGGACTAGATCGTCCGCATCTTTCTGCATGGTCGGCCAATAATAGCCTTGCCGCAGCACCTTGTGGCATAGGGACCGGCCTCCCAGATGGTTGCCACAGATCCCTTCATGTACCTCTCGTAGAGCATAGTTCGCCTCGGATGGGCGGAGGCATTTGAGCAGCGGCATAGAAAAAGACCGCTTGTAAAGCTGGCTGTCAATCAACACATAGTGGGTCGCCTGCAGCCTCAATTTCCTGGCCTCTCTTCGGTCGGATGGGAGCGACCCTTCTTTAAGATAGCTGAGGATAGGGTCGAACCAGGATGGTTCGGTCTCGATTTGCATCACCCGGTCGGCTTCCACGATACTCGGCTTCTCCAGAGTCTCCAGATGGAATTTTTGTTCAGCATCCATCGTCTCCGTGGTTGCCAATTGGGAGAGTAGGTCGGCACGGGCGTTTTCCGATCTAGGAATTTGAATAATTTCAAACTCAAAAAAGTGAGGAAGTAGGCCGCGCACCTCTTGGAGATATCGGATCATGTTGGGCTCTCGGGCTTCAAACTCCCCTCGCACATGGCCGGCCACCAGCTGAGAGTCGGTGAAGGCGCTAAGCTTTTCCACCTTCAGGTTGCGGGCGATTCGGAGACCGGCTAACAGGGCCTCGTACTCGGCTTCATTGTTGGAAGCCGGGAAGGAGAATCGGACGCCATACTCGAAGATCATTCCTTCTGGGCTGGTGAGGACTAGACCCGCACCGGAGTGATGGGCATTGGACGACCCATCGACGTGAAGGAGCCACCGAGCTTCAGGCTTTGGTCCTTCGGGACTTTTTGGGACAGAGCCGTCTTCTGGGATGGTGCACTCGAGGAGGAAATCGGCCAGTACTTGGGCTTTGATGGCCGGGCGAGGTTGAAAATGTATGTCATGCTCGCTTAGTTCGACGGCCCATTTAGTCATCCTCCCCGATGTTTCTGGACGGTGGACCACCGCCTTGATGGGTTGATCGGTTAGGACCGTCACTGAATGTGCTTGAAAATAAGGCCGTAGCTTCTGGACCGAGGTGATCAAAGCCAGCACTATTTTTTCAATCCTGGCGTACCTTGTCTCTGCATCGCGGAGCAGCCTACTCACATAGTAGATCGGCCTTTGAATTTTGCTTTCTTCCCTGACTAGCACCGAACAAACTGCGCCCTCGGAAACGGCCAGGTACAGAAACAGAGTTTCCCCTGGGATTGGACTACTAAGAAGTGGAGGCGAGCCGAGGTACTTCTTGAGATCTTGAAATGATTTCTGGCACTCAGGAGTCCACTGGAAATTCTTGGCCGATCGGAGAGTTTTGAAGAAGGGGAGGCATCTCTCGGCTGACCGAGCCACGAAGCGGTTAAGGGCCGCTATTCTCCCGGTCAGGCGCTGGACCTCTTTAATAGACGCTGGGGGCGCCATTTGTTGGAGAGCTTGAATCTTCTGAGGGTTAGCTTCGATACCCCACTGGGAGACCATGAAGCCGAGGAATTTCCCAGAATTGACGCCGAAGGCGCACTTGGTTGGGTTGAGCTTCATTCCATACTTGCGCAGCGTGGCAAAGCTCTCCGCGAGGTCCTCAACATGCCGCAGCGCTTCCCTGCTTTTGACCAGCATATCATCCACATACACCTCCATGTTCCGGCCGATTTGCTCCTTGAACACCTTGTTGACCAGGCGCTGGTAGGTCGCTCCTGCATTTTTAAGACCGAAAGGCATAACTCGGTAACAGTAGGTACCTCGGTCGGTTATGAAAGCGGTTTTTTCTTCATCCTCGGGGGCCATCCGGATCTGATTGTAGCCCGAATAGGCATCCATGAATGACAGCATTTGGTGGCCCGAGGTGGCATCCACAAGCTGGTCGATCCGAGGGAGGGGGAAGCTGTCCTTCGGGCATGCCTTGTTGAGGTCGGTGAAGTCGATGCAGATCCTCCATTTGCCATTCGACTTCTTCACCATGACGACGTTTGACATCCAACTCAGGTAGTTCACCTCTCGGACAAAATTGGCTTTGATGAGTTTGTCGACCTCCTCTTCAATGGCTTTTTGCCGTTCTGGGGCGAAGCTTCTCTTCTTCTGCTTAACGGGCCTGTGCATCTCGTCCACATTGAGACGATGGACGAGGACTTCGGGGCTAATTCCCGGCATGTCGGACGCGGTCCAGGCGAAGATGTCCGCGTTGCTTTGGAGGAATCTGATCAGCTCGCGATGAGGCTCTCCCTTAAGCAGCGATCCGATCTTTGTGGTTCGGTCGGATCGAGCTTCGTCCAGCGGTACTTCTTCTAGTTCTTCCACCGGTTCCCCCCGTTGCTCGGCGAAATCCTCGCGGGCGTCTAGCCCGTCAACTTCGGGAATTCCGGACTGAAGGCTCATGACAAAACATTGCCGAGCCATGGCTTGACTTCCCCGAACCACTCCGACTCCTTGCTCGGTGGGGAACTTCATAGACAGATGTGGGATAGAGACAACCGCCTTAAGAGACATCAAGCCAGGCCTGCCGAATATGGCGTTGTATGGGGACCTGAGGTCGGTCACTAGGAAGTCGGCTTGTACAACGGTTACAAGGGGCCAGGTTCCCGCGCGGACCGTCAGGGTGACGATTCCTTCTGGGATGATGACGTCGCTGGTGAATCCCATCAAGGTGGAATCCACGGCTCGAAGGTTTTCCATGAGCAATCTCATCCTGGCAAATACACCGAGGTACAAAACGTTTACCGAGCTTCCACTATCAATCAGGATTCGGCTTACATCATAATTGTTCGAGTTTAGGGATACAACAAGTGCATCCTCATGGGGAAGCTGTATCCCAAGAAGATCATCATCAGAAAAGGAAAGCTCGCCCGTGCGCGCCTTCTTTGGCACCGGTGCATCACCATTGCCTCCGGAGCCCGATCCGCCGGCCTCTTCAATCATGTTGATGCGGCCAACCACGGGCGGATTTGGTGGAGGGAGTTATGGGAGCTCGGGCTGGCGATCACCTCCTTGTGGCGGCTCAGGTGCTCTTCTGAACTGGTCCAACCGTCCCCGCCGAATCAATCTCTCGATCTCGTTCTTCAGCTGCCAGCATTCTTCAGTGTCATGACCATGCTCCCGGTGGTAGCGGCAGTACTTGGCAGGATCTCTTCGGGTCGGGTTCCCTCGAAGAGGTACTGGTCGGGGAAGCTGGCGCTCTATCTCCATGAGGATTTGCGCCCGGGGCACAGTCAACGGAGTGTAGCGATCGAATCGCCTAGGGGGACTCCGGGAGCGATTCCTTGGCGGCGGCGGAGGGACTCTTTGGCGGCGAGGTGGACTTGGCCGACGGACAGGGTGATGTCTATCGGGAACTTTGGGCTCCTGCTTCTTCTTTGCCTGTTCAGCGCGGGCCATTCTCCGCGACTCCTCGACCCGAGCGTATTTGTCCGCAAGGGCCATCATATCAGACAGACACGGGGGGTAGCTGACTTCCATTGCCAAATAGAAGTCGCTCTCCTTTGAAACTCCCCCCGCTAGGGCGGACATGGCCACCTCATGATTAAGGTGGTCCACCTCCAACATGGCCTTGTTGAAACGGCCAAGATAATTTCTCAAGGACTCCCCCTCTCTTTGCTTGACTTCGGAGAGGGAGTCGGATCTCCGTCGATGGCGGCGACTGCTGACGAACCGGCCAATAAAAAGGTGGCTCAGCTCATCGAATGAATCGATGGAACCCGGTTTCAGGGCGTTGAACCAGGTTCGGGCGGATCCTCTGAGGGTGGATGGGAAGGCCCGGCAGAGGATCGCATCAGATGCTCCATGGAACATCATTATTGATCGGAAGCTGCTGAGATGGTCGTCCGGATCAGTGGAGCCATGATAGGGCTCGACGGTTGGCAGCTTGACATGGGAGGGAATCACTTCCTCCATGATCCCCTTAGAGAAAGGGATGCCCTGCTCTGCTTTGGGCTGAGGCAGGTGGATCTGCTTGGCGGCGTCCAGCTCCTGACGCATTTCTTGGATCTGACGGCGGATCTCCTCCTCACCGGCAAGAGGAGCAGCCGGTCAGGAGAACCGCAAAGATGGTGTCGAATCATGGCGAGACGTTGCCGGAGAGAGGGAGCGGGCTCGCCGAGATCTGGGAAGATCTCTATCGCAACCGGTTCGAGGGACCGGCTTGTCCCCCCTGGGGCGATGTGGGGGATCCGCTGATTCACACGGATCAGAGGAGGAGGTTGCCGGTGAAGAAGAAGTCGCCGTTTCTTTCTGGGGGTGTGAAGCAGGAGGAGGCGCAAGACGCTCCTGGACCAGGTGGGTGAGAGCCTGGACTTGTTGGACCAGCGTAGCAAACTGGTCCTGGGTCACCGGAATGGCAGGCGGCGACAGAGTCTCGACAGGCGGGGGTTGCGGCGCTGTGGCGCCAGTCGGATCAGGCCTCTGGGAGGCGACCTGATCTTGAGCATCAGAGGTTGCTCCTCTCTTCCGGTTGGCCATCAGAGAGGTTCTTCTCCGGATTAAGATCCTTGTCTCCTTCTTTCAAGTTTTAATGGGACTTGAGGCCCTTCCTCTAGCGCCAATCTGTTGCCGCCGGGATCCGTCCTCCGACTCGGGCACGGTCGGTCCTCAGGGAGTGGGGTGCGGCGGACCTGCAAAACAGGAAGCCCTGCACGCGGAAGGACGCCGGGGGTGGTCCTCCGCGGAAGGCCCTCCGACGCTCAAGTCAGTGAGGATGGAATCGGCGATCAACCAGACAATGAGGAGGTGGATCTCTGGGAGACCTCTCCAGGGGGGCGGCCAATCGGAGGCTCCGGTAAGGGCAGAGCGCCGACGGGCTGCCGGGAGAGAGGAATAACCCCAGAGTTTTTGTGCGTCAAGAGTTGCGTACCTGAGGTAATCTGCCAAACTAATATTTATAGACTGTCACCTGGGGACTTGAGCATCTTCTGGAAGGTACTGAGGTTGTTAAGATACGGGGGTAGACAGAATCAGGCCGTTGTGGGGCCGTTAGAATCCACGCCTTGTCTGTTAAGGGATCGACGACTGGGAGAGCCCCTCGATGTCTTGGGATCCGGGTGAGTAGACCTAGGGCGGTTACAATAGGTCTTAGGCCACGTCTTAACATGATCCCCTGCTCAGGGTGCTGCTCGGGTAGACTTGAGTTCTCCCGCGTCAGGTTCCGCGGAGGTGGACGTCTGGGCATGGATCGCTAGGTAGCAGCAGGCTATGGAAGCCCGGAAGAAGCCGAGCTGCGGAGGCCCGGAAGAGGCCGAGCTAGGGAAGCCCGGAAGAGGCCGAGCTAAGGAAGCCCGGAGGAGGCCGAGCTAAGGAAGCCCGGAAGAGGCCGAGCTAGGGAAGCCCGGAAGAGGCAACCCGGGAGAGGCCGAGCTAAGGAAGCCCGGAAGAGGCCGAGCTAAGGAAGCCCGGAAGAGGCCGAGCTAAGGAAGCCCGGAAGAGGCCGAGCTACGGAGGCCCGGAGAGGCCGAGCTACGGAGGCCCGGAGGAGGCCGAGCTAAGGAAGCCCGGAAGAGGCCGAGCTAAGGAAGCCCGGAGGAGGCCGAGCTACGGAGGCCCGGAAGAGGCCGAGCTAAGGAAGCCCGGAGGAGGCCGAGCTAAGGAAGCCCGGAAGAGGCCGAGCTAAGGAAGCCCGGAAGAGGCCGAGCTAAGGAGGCCCGGAAGAGGCCGAGCTACGGAGGCTCAGAAGAGGCCGAGCTAAGGAAGCCCGGAAGAGGCCGAGCTAAGGAAGCCCGGAAGAGGCCGAGCCGGAGGCCCGGAAGAGGCCGAGCTAAGGAAGCCCGGAGGAGGCCGAGCTAAGGAAGCCCGGAAGAGGCCGAGCTAAGGAAGCCCGGAAGAGGCCGAGCTAAGGAGGCCCAGAAGAGGCCGAGCTAAGGAAGCCCGGAAGAGGCCGAGCTAAGGAAGCCCGGAGGAGGCCGAGCTAAGGAGGCCCGGAAGAGGCCGAGCTACGGAGGCCCAGAAGAGGCCGAGCTAGGGAAGCCCGGAAGAGGCCGAAAGGAGGGGGTCAGCCTTAGCCGTCTCGCACGGATATCAATGCAATGACGATTTTACCCCCCAACAATATTTGACTTGACTTAACAAACTACCAGACTACTAATAAAATACTAATTGCATAACAACAATAACAATAAGGATTTAAATTTTAATACTCCACATTAATTCCTCTTTGTGACATTCAACAATTCTTTGAATTACTGAAACTTGACTTGTGGGCCCATAACCCACAAGTCCCTAGATCAAACTAGGCTTGATACTAGTTTCAGCTTGAATTTCTTTTCATCATAATAATGATAACAATAAGGAATTAAAGTTTAACATAGACCTGAATTTAATTTTACTTAATCAGCCAAGTCATAGTACAACTTGATTTATTTTTACTTAATGCCCTTGCAAACTTTATAATTCTAAAATATTTATTATTATCATTTCTTGAAAATTTAAGTTTAATTTCTTTAATTTCATTGCATACTGAAAAATGTATTTGCATCATGTGTTTTTGCAGCTTTAGATTTTGTTCCTTTTTCTCCTCGTTGCTCTGCATCAAATGTACTTTTGAGAATAGTTTTAGATTTATCTAAATGGTCCAATATAACTAGTACATGGTTCTTTGTTGGAACAAAAGCAAGAATTTGGAGTATCATGCAAACATAACCGACTGTCCTTGTTTCTCAAGAAAGATAATTGGCATTGGTCTTTTAAAATAATGCAGTTTCAGTTGCCCAATGAAGAAAAGGGGAACTTAATACCTAAATGGCTAATAAATACTGCCAAAAAGAATAATCACGGGAAGGGGCTGCTTGGAAGGCTAGATTGGCAAGGAAACTTTCCAACAATAATCACTGATCCACAACCCCTAGGTAAGGTGGGCATGTGGTTCCAACCTGCACAGGACCGAGTTCTTATGGTCCATGAGATAGAGCGCTCCATCTCAAGTAAGTTACTACCTTCCTTATTCGTCCTCATCTCTACTACAAAAAATCATTTCATTTCAATCATACAGACCTGGGTAAATAATACCATTTATATATTATTTTTTCATAGCATAGGTATATAAAGAAACAAGTTGACTTATAAGCGTTAAAATATAGTAATGAGTTCTTCTAAAAACTACTTGATTTGATCACGGAATGCAGGGTTTCCGAGACAGCTACAAGTTCTCGGGTAACATCCAAGACAAGCACAGACAGATTAGGAATGTTGTGCCACCTCCACTGGCATATGGTTTAGGGAGGAAACTTAAGGAAGCAGTCAATGCAAACCAGTCCTTGACTTGAAGGCTCAGCTCTTAATCTGAGACTCAGTTGAGGCGTATGGCAACGAAGGGTCGAGCTTTGAGGGGCATACATATTCTGACAGGGGGAATGGACCCGTGCCATGGAGGCTTTGTTCTGGACGGTGTGGTTTGACTAAATGTTAGAGAGTTTACACGTGAAAAAAAATCAGCCCTTTAGTTGCAGCAGTCGCCCAGATTCTCAATACTACCTGGTTGGAACTTGGAACAACATATGAGAATGCACCAGAACAACATCAGAGAGTAGACCCAATTAATGAGAAAGTAATGAACTTGATGAGGAAGTGATAAATTTGATAGGTAAGCAGTTAACTTGACAAGCAAGTAACTGGTAGCTATGAATATCTGCATTGAGATTATGGGGGTTACGCATAAATTGCATAGGTAAGAGTGTTCTTTTTTTTTTTTTGTGGATACAAAAGAGTGTTCTTTGATTGACAAAGGGTGTAAAAGGGTTCTTGGGATCGGCTTTAGGAGAAAGTTTTAATTAAATCTTATGATTGCCAAGCAATTAGCTCTTGCAGCAGTTTTTTTTCTCATGGTAAAGAACGAGTACTTTACTCTCTTCATGGATGTAGGGAAGGTTTTGCCAAATCCCATAAATCTTGTGCATGCAATCACATTATTTCATCTTTGTTTAATTAGTATTCTTTGATCTTGAATTAGGGTGTAAGTGGTATTTTTGGGATCTTCGTATCAATTAACTTCTACATGGTCTTGTCAACCTCAGTACTTCATTTTCTTGAGATATGTGTCTTAGAGCATTGGGAAAGTTTGGCTTAAATTAGTCCAAAGTCCGTAGATATCATTTTGTAGGTTTGGGGTTTATTTTTTATTTTTTTTTCCTGGTTGCTTAAAGACCCTATCTACTTCTTTGTTTCTTTTCTAATGGAATTGTGGAGACATAGATATGTGACTTAGATTTGGATACTTATCCAAGTATTTAATTGAACAAGAAGAAACAAGAGAGAGAGAGATGAAGATTTGCAAAAAGATAATTAAATCATATAATTATCTCCACGTATGTTACAAAAATATTAGAATATATTATTTGTTAAGTCCTTTCACTATGGGCTTTTCAGACTTCCTAATTGGTTGATAGAAAAAATAAGAGATATTTTTCAAAAATTTTAATATTTAAATCCTTGTCGAATACACATCCAATAAAGATATATGTTTGATATGCATTCTTAGATCAAGATGCAAGTGCTTATATAACAAAAATGTGAGGTGTTGAAAGGCACCATTAATGAAGGCCTTCTTGTTGTGCTTATCGATAAAAATGAATGCTTATATAGCTCGCTTAAATACACTAACCTTTCAAAAAAATGCGTCTCTCCTTGGTCCCTCCTAACATATCCAACTCATCAATGGATAGAAAAAGTATCTACTGGCTTTAGTGGAAATCTCAAGCAAGAAATGCCTAAATGTTCTCTCAAAGATGCTACTATAAAAAATCATAGAATCTACCATATTATTTTTATGGAATTTGGAGAAATACCAAGAAATAACGCTTCCCCAACATTCATGATAAGTTGTCAAAAATTATAGAATCCATGACATTATTTTAGTAGTATTTAAAAAATCAAGAAATAACTATTTTTTCCATCTAAAATAAATCATAAAATCATAGAATTCATGATATTATTTTAATGATATTTTCAAAAATACTAGGAAATATCACTTTCTATTCCATTTATGATAAATTGCCAAAAGTCACATAACATGTGACATTATTCTAGTAACCTTTTTGAAGTAAGCTTGGGACTAATGCTTTGTCAAGCAAGTCGAGTCCTATCGATATTGAACCTTTCAAGATACTGATGGGGAAGAGAGGTAAACTCTTGCCAAGCTCTACCACTTATTCTTGTTAAGTTCATAATGTTTTACATATCATAATGCTAAAAAGTGTGTTGTCGTATTCAAGAAGAAGTAGCTTAGTCTTCTAGAGAAACATAGATGTTAACTTTTCAGGACAAACTTTCTTTTAAAGGATGAAAATTATGTTATATACATATATAAAGGCATTAATTTAATAATTAAACTATTTTTATTTACAACAAATTGATACTTTATATACATATATAAAGGCATTGCACAGAGCTTAAGTTTTGGAGTCCAACGGCTCAAACGACAAGTGAATTGAATCTAAAATGGGCCCAAAATTGATTTTTGAAGATTTAATTCAAGAATTGCATGGTTATTGAAGCAATTGGTCCACCCATCTCCTTGGCCAAGCTGGCCGCTATTCCCCCTGTCCTTCAATCCTAAGCCTTCATCCATCCATCCATTGCCTCCTAATCTAACTGCTGATGAATCTGATGCAGAGGAGCCTCACGCACATTCCAAGTGCAATCCGTGGCCACTAACACCAATAAGTCTTACCAGTATAAAGCAGCCAATCCATTGGTCACAAGGGAAGGAGTCTATCTAGTCCTCTCTATTTAAGGACCCTTGGGCTATAAGAAAAAGACCTCTTAGAGAGAGGAGACCGTATAGGGTAGAGGATACTACTTGGGTTACAGGTTGGCTTCTAAGAGTGGGGTATATTAGGAAAGTACTGTCCCTACGCTATCTTCGAGACTTTACTTTCAAGATCAAAGATTCAAAAAAGAAAAAGTAGAGAAGCATAGTTTCCTCTAAGAAGTAAGAAGGAAAAATGAGAGTTCATCGACCATCTTCTTGATGAGACTGCATCGATCTATCTCCTATCTTTGTTATATTTTTAATTATTTTTAGTTTATTCAATTATATTTTGTAGTAGGATCTCGGTTTAAATTAATATAAAGTTTATTTTCTTGCATTTTAAATTCGTATTTTTCATTTTTATTGCAAGTAGATGCTAGGATCTAAATAATAGATTCTAGTACCACGTATTTTTTTTGTTTTGCACTTGTAATTTTTGTTTATCTGATCTCTTAAATTTTTTAAATTAAGGATTTTAAAATATTCAACATACTGCCTTCCTTGTGAATTCGACCCGACTCACCTTTTTTATCGATTTTTAATTTTCTTAAAGAGTTGATTAATTAAACTGATAGCTGCGATGTCTTAATGATAACATCATGAGCCTATCAAATTTTATGGCATCATTGCCGAAGAAGTTGCAAATGCAACATTTTTTATCTTTTTAATTTTTTAAAATTGAATTTACTAATTTTTCTTTTTTTATAGAAAAGAGAAGAAAAGTTATCTACCATTCTGGTGCGATCAACCCTAACATCAAATTAATTTCCTTTATCTTTAGTTACTTTTAATTATTTTTTTTCCTTTTCATTTTAACCAAAAAAAATCTCTTTTAGTTTCCTTTTGCAAATTTCTCTTTTAGTTTTTTCCTTTTTAACCAAAATTAAAATCTACTCTTTATTCCCCTTGCTTAAATTAGCATAACATAAAAAGAAAAAAATATTTTATCTTAATTAGTATCCTTCTTTTTAAACTAATCAAAAAAAGAAAAAAATATTGACCTTTCACATAACTGCCTTAAATATTAGATTAGATTTTCTACTTTAAATTACAATATCTACTTGCTTTATTTGACTAACCTAATTTTAGTCTTTTTCTCTCACACTTAATTAACCAAGATTAAAACCTACCTTTTATTTCTCTTTCTTGAATCACTCTAACATAAAAATAAAATAAAAGAAAAACCGCATAACACTTAACTAAAATAGAGTAACTAAATAAAATTTAAATGATTACTACTGTTTGGGACATCTCTTTGTTTTTGCATTACATATTTTCATAATACATCTTAAGGTTTATAACCTATTAACAAGATAAGGGTGAGATTTGATCACCCTTTCTTAGCCTACAAACCATTCTGCATTCAGCATATCTAAGCCTGCTAATTAAAATTAACTAGACGCCCTTCCCTAAGGAACTCGAGCTCATTAGGATAAGGCATCCGAAAGAGATGGATCGGATCAAGATTGATTGATTGGCTAGTGTCTAGGAAAGGGGTTCAAGGATGAAGTAGCCCTGAAGGAAGGTGGTTTTTAATTGGTTCTTTTCGCTTACCTCGTAAAGCAACTTGGTGTCTAAGGCAAGCAACGAGGGGACTCCCACTGACCTTACCCTTACCTAGCCAGCTGATTAGTTAGTTATTGACTTGGAGGGCTCCAAAGCTGCCTTGGAAGTTAGGAGCTATCTAGAATTAGGGTAACCTATGATAGGAATAATTTGACAAGTGTTTGAAATTCACAAAAACAATAAAAAAAAAACTTTTAAAAAAAATTGAGTGACATACTAGGGTTACACTAGTACATGAATGATAGGAGATCTTTATTTCCTGACCTAGTCAAACCCAACCTTGAAATTGAATGGCTGATCCATATCAAACCAGATAATCAAATGGCTGAATACTCTAAAGAACCACCTAGGCAAATGAAAGAGTACTTCATTCCTACTACCTATAATCCATTGACTTGTATCCATCTACTCGATATACTTGTCAGAAACTATGAGATAAAGGCCACCACCATCCAAATGCTCCCATCTTTCTAGGGGAACACCAATGAAGACCCTTCAAGCATTTATATGAAATTTTAGAAATATGCTCTACGGTGAAGATCCAAGATTTTACTAATAATGCACTTAGATTGACCCTATTCCCCTTCTCACTTAAGGATAAAGCTAAGTACTAGCTTGGTACAATAGGGATGTAACATCCTGAGTTTTTAAATTCTTATATTATTCTGAAAGATTTGAATATAAAAACGTAGTCTACTGTAAATGATAAACTATGTTTTCAATAAAAAAATAATCTTTTATATAGTTATAAACTATATTTTCTGATAAAAACATTGTCTAAAGTAAACGATAGACTGCATTTTTTAATAAAAAAGTAGTCTTTGGTACAGTTATAGACTATATTTTTTGATAAAAACGTAGTCTAAAGTAAATGAAAGACTATTTTTTAATAAAAAAAGTAGTCTTTTATATAGTCATAGACCACATTTTTTGATAAAATCATAATCTAAATGTATTTAAAAGCTATGTCTAAAAACGTAGTCTAAAAGAGAAACTTTTAACTACACTCACCTAGACTACATTTTAGAAAACATAGTCTAAATATAAAAGACTACATTTTTAAATGTAGTCTAATTAAAAAATTGTTGTAGTGGGAGCAAAATAAAATATCACATATGCTTTAGCATATCGCATATGCATATGCTTTAGCATATCCCATATGCTGTCAAAGGTATGTCTATTTAAGAAAGTTTTCTTCACCCAAGAAGGCATCTTCTCCTCCTATGAAAATTCACGATTAGGTTTACGGCTAACCCTCCTTGAAAAATCTCAATTAGGATTTTGCAGCTGGCGACTTCCCTACCTTTTAGGGTTCTTTATCTCTATATATCAACTTAAGCTTCAAAACATGATGATGATTGCAGTGGAGGCTTGAATCTTTGAAAGGATTTCTTCGATTCCAGGAAAATAGTGTGGAATTCATCTTTCATATTTTATATTGGTAGACTTTTGAATTTCTTCCTCGATAATCTTATATATGACATTTATTTGTATTTTGTTTAATAAATTGGATGATAGTTTTTGATCCATGTTTGTTTTCATTAATCTTTGCATTAGATTTGATGTAGATGAGCTGTTGGAGAAGTTCATTTCTAAGTATTAGTCATATTTCATATGATTACGCTTAAAAGTGGAGTTGTAAGAGGATTTGGATAAGATTCATATGGTTTTTGCTAATTCTTGACAAATCATTGCCAAATCCAATTTTAATGCCTTTGGTTTTGATGGTTAGCCTAACTTTAGGTAGAGATTTTTTTTTTTTTGGATATGAAAAGAATTTTGAATCAAATGCAAAAGGTTAAATTTTGTTGATCCCTATAGTTCTTAGTATAGGTATATTTGAAATTGCTTTGGTTTGGGTGCATGTCATGAGCTTATCCTAATTGCAATCTTTGAAAGATTCTTTCTTAAATTTTTCATGCCTTGATCTTCACCTAGCTTGGATGTAATGGCATCTTTTGCAAATAAGTTATGGAATCTATTTATATTCTTCTGACCTGCAGTATTAATGCGGCCCATGTTTTCATAAATTGCCTTGAAACCTTATTGTTAATCATTTATGAATTGATAGCATTCTTAGAGTCTGAGCATGTGATCCTTCATTTGTTATTTATTTGCTAGTTAGTTGTCATCTAACTAATTTATCGAAATTTATGACTCAAAATACCCAATTTATAATTATTTGAAGCACATATGTTATCATTGACCTTTACGAAGATGGAATTTTTCAAAAAGATAGATTGCATGTCCTCTTTTTGTATTCCTTTGGTTTTCCTTTTTAGTTTTGTTGTCTACAAGCAAAAAAAAAGTGCGAAGTTTCCTTTTCTAATATTCTTATGTTGTAAAGGTATCATAATTCCCAAGCTTTTTTTTTTTAATCTAGAGTGGCTTTCTCAATTTTATTTTCCTATGTGTGTAGACTAACCTGTGCATTTTAGATATTGTTTTCCTTTTAATCTAGAATAGCTTGTCCTTATTTTTCCCCTTTATGTGTAGACTAACCTTTACTATGTTTATTTAGTATGCGATTGTTGGATCGAAGCCCATATTTTGTTGCCAAGACATTTTTTGGCTAGAAGTTTCCAAAATCTTCTAGTGATAATGTTTCACTTATGATATTGCAATTCAAAGGCTGCTTTAGACCTTGAGGCTTTTACTACTTTTACTATACTAGTTGTTTTGCTTTCTTTAGTTAGCAACACATTGCTATGATTGTATATATAATTCCTTAATTTTATGTGAAGATAAAAGAATTGTTCACCTTGGATCTAAGAACTATATTCAAACGGTTGAGTTCTTTTAGGGTTTTTAATTATTATACCTTTAGCCATTTCAACATGATTTTAAGTATTTTTCATGTCTATAAGTATTAGTGTTTGCAATACTTTGAGCTGAATGAATAGATGTCAACACAGCACAAAAATACAAAAGTGTGGAGATTTTGACTATTGTTTATCAACTTCAGAGGCTGAAAAAATTGTAGAAAACCTTGACAAGGAGAAGCTTAGCAATCCTCCTTCGCCAAGTAGATTTTATTTACCAAGTTGCTCTCATCAGTTGTAGATATATTGTTGATTTTCCTGAACTCTTAAGTGTTTTTTCTCTAGTTTAAGCTAGTGTTCTAGCATGTATTCCCTTCACTATTTCTACTCCCTTATGGTTTCCTCCTTTATAACCTCAAGCACCTCTATTACATGCCGACCTATGCTCAAGCTATATTTTCATTGCAGGGGTTTAGCACAAATAGATTTAATCACAGCCCACGGAGCAAAGGCTGATGTGAGATGCTATTAATATTTCTTTCTTTTGCCAAGAACATAATATTGAGGTTCTTGCTGCTAGAGAATGGAAGAACTTCATGGCTTTCAAAAATTGCAGCACCTTTCCGCTGATACTGGCTTCACTCTCAGAAATATATTATAAGGTTGGACATTCATACTCTCGACAAGGCATGGGTCTGCCTCAAGGTGCACAAGGCATTGAGTGAGTCTAAAGATGACATCCAAAGATGACATTCTTGATGTAACTCTCAATGAGTTGACAGCTGGGGTGATCCCTTCATTAAGGGGAAATGAACGCTTTGCAAAGAGACCTGCTGATAGAGATTTTGTGATCACTACCGGTGAATTTATCTATAAGCAGCTCATCAAGTTAAACAAGGCATCAGAAGTAAAATTAGAGAGTGTGCCAGCCTTAATAGCTTTGCAAGAGGAATGCAAAAGTGAAAAAGAAAACGAGAAGCCTGGCTCTCTGCAGACTGGAGAGGGGAAGGATATTGAATCAGCAAAAGACAGCAACAACAGGTTGGCAAAATTACTTCAAGAAGACGGCAGCCGAGAAATTGACAGTCAGCAAGGTCAGAAACAAGTTTTACAACAAGACCAATGAATTAGAAATTCTCTCAGAGTATCCCTCACCAGATTACTACAAACCAGTGTTACATGAGATGGATGAAGAGTTCTATGAAAGTGAGACCGATGAAACTGATGATCTCCTAATGAAGAAAACCAGACCAATGGGCTCTCTATGATTCAGACTCGCGGTTTGTTTCACTGGAGACTCTTCCCACGAGTCCATGGATAGACGTTGATATACCAATATTTGGATCTGAGCGCATGAGGAAAGATGATGACACCAATGCTGATCCAAATCAACCCTATTCAAGTTCATCCAACTCCATGGATAATGCGTTTTCAGTGTTCCTTGGAACCATAAAAGAGTGGAGGATCGAGTTCGGGTCCATGATGATCTCAATGTTGATCCGAGCAGATTCAGCCTGGCACGTCTTTATTTTAGCTTATGTTTGACACTTCCTTTTTAAACCTTAGGATTTGTTCTCGTTAAGGACTGGTAGGGTGATCTAGTGATGGGGCCTCTGGCCACTGCTAATTTTGAAGAAGCTCTTGCATTGTTATTGTTAAAGATTATTACTATTTTGAAATGTTAAAGAAATGGATTCCTTTGCAATACAAGCTTTATGCTATTGTGTTATACACATTTAAATGGTTGCCACATGCCACATGCCATATCTCAAACATGGATGCCTATAGTTCTTCCATAGTCACTATTTCAAATAACTTCTTCATTGCTTTTCAAATACAATTACAGTTATTCATGCCTACATGATGGTTATTCAAGCATGCACAGCCCTTTGTAATACAAAATATGCACAGGAGAGGATGTATGCTTGAAAAAACGAAAAAAAAAATTTTTTCTAGAAGGAAGAGAATTAAATTAGAATACTATTCTCCTCTCATCATTACTAGGTTTTAATAAGCGTATTTTATCTAAAAATGCCCCAGTTCCCAAAATATGCCCGCATAATATTGGCAATAGTTGTCTTTTTAATTCAGATAATTTAAGCAAGCAATCTCTATGGTAAAAATCAGTAACTACACTCACCTAGACTACATTTTAGAAAACATAGTCTAAATTATAAAAGACTACATTTTTTAAACGTAGTCTAATTAAAAAATTGTTGTTGTGGGAGCAAAATAACATATTGCATATGCTTTAGCATATCGCATATGCATATGCTTTAGCACATCGCATATGCGCATATACTTTAGCATATCCCATATGCATATGCTTTAGCATATCGCATATGCTGTCAAAGGTATATCCATTTAAGAAAGTTTTCTTCACCCAAGAAGGCATCTTCTCCTCTTATAAAAATTCACGATTAGGTTTACGGCTAACCCTCCTTGAAAAATTCTCGATTAGGTTTTTGCAGCTGGCGACTTCCCTACCTTTTAGGGTTCTTTATACCTATATATCAATTTAAGCTTCAAAACATGATGATGATTGCAGTGGAGGCTTGAATCTTTGAAGTGATTTCTTCGATTCCAAGCAAATAGTGTGGAATCCATCTTTCATATTTTATATTGGTAGACTTTTGAATTTCTTCCTCGATAATCTTATATATGCCATTTATTTGTATTTTGTTTAATAAATTGGATGATAGTTTTTGATCCATGTTTGTTTTCATTAATCTTTGCATTAGATTTGATGTAGATGAGCTGTTGGAGAAGTTCATTTCTAAGTATTAGTCATATTTCATATGATTACGCTTAAAAGTGGAGTTGTAAGAGGATTTGGATAAGATTCATATGGTTTTTGCTAATTCTTGACAAATCATTGCCAAATCCGATTTTAATGCCTTTGGTTTTGTTGGTTAGCCTAACTTTAGGTGTATATATATATATATATATATATATATATATATATATATATATATATATATATATATATATATATATATATTGGATATGAAAAGAATTTTGAATCAAATGCAAAAGTTTAAATTTTGTTGATCCCTATAGTTCTTAGTATAGGTATATTTGAAATTGCTTTGGTTTGGGTGCATGTCATGAGCTTATCCTAATGGCAATCTTTGAAATATTCTTTCTTAATTTTTTCAGGCCTTGATCTTCACCTAGCTTGGATGGAATTGCATCTTTTGCAAATAAGTTATGGAATATATTTATATTCTTCTGACCTGCAGTATTAAAGCGGCCCATGTTTTCATAAATTGCCTTGAAACCTTACTGCTAATCATTTATGAATTGATAGCATTCTTAGAGTCTGAGCATGTGATCCTTCATTTGTTATTTATTTGCTAGTTAGTTGTCATCTAACTAATTTATCAAAAATTTATGAATCAAAATACCCAATTTATAATTATTTGAAGCACATATGTTATCATTGACCTTTACGAAGATGGATTTTTTCAAAAAGATAGATTGCATGTCCTCTTTTTGTATTCCTTTGGTTTTCCTTTTTAGTTTTGTTGTCTACAAGCAAAAAAAAAAGTGCAAAGTTGCCTTTTCTAATATTCTTATGTTGTAAAGGTATCATAATTCCCAAGCTTTTTTTAAAAAAATCTAGAGTGGCTTTCTCAATTTTATTTTCCTATGTGTGTAGACTAACCTGTGCATTTTAGATATTGTTTTCCTTTTAATCTAGAATAGCTTGTCCTATTTTTTCCCCTTTGTGTGTAGACTAACCTGTACTATGTTTATTTAGTATGCAATTGTTGGATCGAAGCCCATATTTTGTTGCCAAGACATTTTTTGGCTAGAAGTTTCCAAAATCTTCTAGCGATAATGTTTCACTTATGATATTGCAATTCAAAGGCTGCTTTAGACATTGAGGCCTTTACTACTTTTACTATGCTAGTTGTTTTGCTTTCTTTAGTTAGCAACACATTGCTATGATTGTATATATAATTCCTTAATTTTATGTGAAGATAAAAGAATTGTTCACCTTGGATCTAAGAACTACATTCAAACGGTTGAAATCTTTTAGGGTTTTTAATGATTATACCTTTAGCCATTTCAACATGATTTTAAGTATTTATCATGTCTATAAGTATTAGCGTTTGCAATACTTTGAGCTGAATGAATAGATGTGTCAACACAGCACAAAAATACAAAAGTGTGGAGATTTTGACTATTGATTATCAACATCAGAGGCTGAAAAAATTGTAGAAAACCTTGACAAGGAGAAGCTTAGCAATCCTCCTTCGCCAAGTAGATTTTATTTACCAAGTTGCTCTCATCAGTTGTAGATATATGGTTAATTTTCCTGAACTCTTAAGTGTTTTTTCTCTAGTTTAAGCTAGTGTTCTAGTATGTATTCCCTTCACTATTTCTACTCCCTTATGGTTTCCTCCTTTATAACCTCAAGCACCTCTATTACATGCCGACCTATGCTCAAGCTATATTTTCATTGCAGGGGTTTAGCACAAATATATTTAATCACAGCCCACGGAGCAAAGGCTGATGTGAGATGCTATTAATATTTCTTTCTTTTGCCAAGAACATAATATTGAGGTTCTTGCTGCTAGAGAATGGAAGAACTTCATGGCTTTCAAAAATTGCAGCACCTTCCCGCTGATTCTGGCTTCAATCAAGGTTGCTTTGGGAAATATATCCACAATCGAAAACCTTTATCTATCGATCTCCAATCGGCTGTTTTACTCACCTCCGGCCTTCTGGTAGACGTAGGTGAGGCCGCACTTGCCGCAATAGTGGCGATCGAAGTGGTTGGCCATGAAGGTCCCTGCGCCGCACTCGGCGTTGGGACACTCTTTCCTGAGCCTGGTGACCTTGCCAGAGTCGTCGACCTTGTAGAACTGGAGCACGGCGAGCTTTACCTTCTTCTTCTTGTGCTTGATCTTCTTGGGCTTGGTGTAGGTCTTCTTCTTGCGCTTCTTGGCGCCACCGCGGAGGCGAAGAACGAGGTGGAGGGTGGACTCCTTCTGTATGTTGTAGTCCGCTAGGGTGCGTCCATCCTCCAGCTGCTTTCCGGCGAAGATGAGGCGCTGTTGGTCCGGCGGGATGCCTTCCTTGTCTTGGATCTTCGCCTTGACGTTGTCGATCGTGTCCGAGGACTCGACCTCGAGGGTGATGGTCTTGCCCGTGAGGGTCTTGACGAAGATCTGCATCTTGCCGGCGCGGTGCTCCGGTGATGGACGATAGCAGCCGCTAAAATGAGGGTTTGGGCCTCCGAGGTCCGGGGAGAATCGGGAGGGCTAGGGTCTTCCGTTAGGTGATCGCAACATTTTTATAGGGTCAAGGTAGCGCTGTGGCTTCTCGCTTGTGGTACAGGGGGATAATTAATCCTGGCCGTTCGATTTTCACCACTGAGGCGCTGAGCAGCCGTTAAAAGGCTCAACCAGTACGGTCGGTAGTGGATTTTGATCTTATTCTCTGATCGCACGGTTTGATTATTTGAGTAAAGCTTATTTTGAAATAAGCTTGAACCAACCTTGATAATTGATCCAAGTTTGAACCTATTTGATAAGCTTAAAACTAATTTCAATTTAGACTTGAATTAGGTTGATGAGACTCAGCTCAATATGACTTGAAATTGATAACAGATGTTACAATATATATTGCGAGATTTAATTCAATATGGCTGGCTATTAGCCAACAATTGATTCAAGCATGAATTGTTTTTGAAGTGGGCTTAAATTAAGCTTCAACTGAGCTGGGTTGGAGCTTGAATTGAATTTGAATAAGTTTAATACAATCTTGAACCAATATCAACTCAATTGATATCATCAAATTTGTCGAAGTAGAATTCTATTTGGTTCAATTACAAGACAAGCTCAAATTAAACTTCTCCTTCTATTTGAAAGAAACAAGTTGCGCATCACCGAGAAGAAAATTAGAATCAAATACACGTATTATTCAATCAGGTTTGACTTTCATACTCTCGACAAGGCATGGGTCTGCCTCAAGGTGCACAGGGCATTGAGTGAGTCTAAAGATGACATCCAAAGATGACATTCTTGATGTAACTCTCAATGAGTTGACAGCTGGGGTGATCCCTTCATTAAGGGGAAATGAACGATTTGCAAAGAGACCTGCTGATAGAGATTTTGTGATCTCTACCGGTGAATTTATCTATAAGCAGCTCATCAAGTTAAACAAGGCATCAGAAGTAAAATTAGAGAGTGTGCCAGCCTTAATAGCTTTGCAAGAGGAATGCAAAAGTGAAAAAGAAAACGAGAAGCCTGGCTCTCTGCAGACTGGAGAGGGGAAGGATATTGAACCAGCAAAAGACAGCAACAACAAGTTGGCAAAATTACTTTAAGAAGACGGCAGCCGAGAAATCGATAGTCAGCAAGGTCAGAAACAAGTTTTACTCCAAGACCAATGAATTAGAAATTTTCTCAGAGTATCCCTCACCAGATTACTACAAACCAGTGTTACATGCAATGGATGAAGAGTTCTATGAAAGTGAGACCGATGAAACTGATGATCTCCTAAAGAACAAAACAAGACTAATGGGCTCTCTTTGATTCAGACTCGCAGTTTGTTTCACTGGAGACTCTTCCCACGAGTCCATGGATAGACGTTGATGTACCAATATTTGGATCTGAGCGCATGAGGAAAGATGATGACACCAATGCTGATCCAAATCAACCCTATTCAAGTTCATCCAACTTCATGGATAATGCGTTTTCAGTGTTCCTTGGAACCATAAAAGAGTGGAGGATCGAGTTCGGGTCCATGATGATCTCAATGTTGATCAGAGCAGATTCAGTCTGGCACGTCTTTATTTTATGTTTGACACTTCCTTTTTAAACCTTAGGATTTGTTCTCGTTAAGGACTGGTAGGGTGATCTAGTGATGGGGCCTCTGGCCACTGCTAATTTTGAAGAGGCTCTTGCATTGTTATTGTTAAAGATTATTACTATTTTGAAATGTTAAAGAAATGGATTCCTTTGTGATGACGCCAAGTCACCTTCCTCAAACGCCGGGGAAGACGAACGTCCTTCTCCTCGGAGCCCTGCAAGAAAAGTCCCTGGAGACCGGCGGTACCGGCAGGGACCCTCCGACGATCAAGTCAGTCACTTGGGCTCAGACAAAGAACCGCTCAGCGGAAAAGAGCTAAGGCGGTTAGGGTTTTGCTGGGAGGAAGAAAGCTCAGAAAATAAGAGTTCAGATCCCTACTTACAGCGCGAGCACGTGCTTTTATACCTGTCCGAATATCCTATCTTACTGTTTCGGAAGATCACCGTCGTACCATTGCTGCGCGTGCCGGAGACATCCCGTACCGCCTGCCGACGTGATATCATACGTGTCCAACAGCTACGAAGGCATTCAGTGCGCGCCGTCGGCTGATATGATCGAGCACAGTCGCAAGTGGTGGCGAATCATACGCCGTAGCGAGGCATGACCATGCACAGGGACATGCAATGCACCATATGCCGTTATGAGGTATGACCCTCCGTAACGGGGTGCAATCACGGGCGTACTGAGAATCACGTGGGTGCGCCGTGCGGCCTGGAGTCATCATTTCTTTCGACGATTGAGCTGCATGCCAATCGCTGATGACCCCACCCTGAGACCGGAAGGGGTCCCGGGGGTGGGGAGATGCCGGTGCTCCCCGAGACCGGTGGGGGGTCTCGGGGTTAAGAGATGATGACCCCACCCCGAGACCGGAAGGGGGTCTCGAGGTCAAGAGATGATGACCCCACCCCGAGACCGGAAGGGGTCCCGGGGGTGGGGAGATGCCGGTGCACCCCGAGACCGGTGGGGGGTCTCGGGGCCAAGAGATGATGACCCCACCCCGAGACCGGAAGGGGTCCCGGGGGTGGGGAGATGCCGGTGCACCCCGAGACCGGTGGGGGTTCTCGGGGTTAAGAGATGATGACCCCACCCCGAGACCGGAAGGGGTCTCGGGGGTGGGGAGATGCCGGTGCACCCCGAGACCGATGGGGGTTCTCGGGGTCAAGAGATGATGACCCCACCCCGAGACCGGAAGGGGTCCCGGGGGTGGGGAGATGCCGGTGCACCCCGAGACCGGTGGGAGGTCTCGGGGTCAAGAGATGATGACCCCACCCCGAGACCGAAAGGGGTCCCAGGGGTGGTGAGAATGCTGGTGCACCCCGAGACCGGTGGGGGGTCTCGGGGTCAAGAGATGATGACCCCACCCGAGACCGGAAAGGGTCTCGGGGGTGGGGAGATGCCGATGCACCCTGAGACCGGTGGAGGGTCTCGGGGTTAAGAGATGATGACCCCACCCCGAGACCGGAAGGAGTCCTAGGGGTTGGGAGATGCTGGTGCACCCCGAGACCGGTGGGGGGTCTCGGGGTTAAGAGATGATGACCCCACCCCGAGACCAGAAGGGGTCTCGGGGTGGGGAGATGCTGGTGCACCCCGAGACCGGTGGGGGGTCTCGGGGTCAAGAGATGATGACCCCACCCCGAGACCGGAAGGGAGTCTTGGGGTCAAGAGATGATGACCCCACCCCGAGACCGAAAGGGGTCCCGGGGGTGGAGAGATGCCGGTGTATCCCGAGACTAGTGGGGGGTCTCGGGGTCATTAGCCGCCGTTACCTTTTATCCTGACGACGCGGGATCAGTCATATTACTTTGCAATACAAGCTTTATACTATCGTGTTATACACATTTAAATGGTTGCCACATGCCACATGCCATATCTCAAACATGGATGCCTATAGTTCTTCCATAGTCACTATTTCAAATAACTTCTTCATTATTTTTCAAATACAATTACAATCATCCATGCCTACATGACGGTTATTCAAGCATGCACAGCCCTTTGTAGTACAAAGCATGAACGGGAGAGGATGTATGCTTTAAAAAACGAAAAAAAAAATGTTTCTAGAAGGAAGAGAATTAAATTAGAATACTATTCTCCTCTCATCATTACTAGGTTTTAATAAGCTTATTTTATCTAAAAATGCCCCAGTTCCCAAAATATGCCTGCATAATATTTGCAATAGTTGTCTTTTTAATTCAGATAATTTAAGCAAGCAATCTATATGTTAAAAATCAGTAAGTTTCAATTTTTAGTTTAGGTCTAAGAGTTTGAATGCCTCTGAGTTCCAATTAGTGTTCAATCCTTCTCCTGTTACCATAACCACAAACATCCGATTTGATCCCAACTTCTTGGTATTGGCTTTATAGATTCTTGTTCACTAAGCATTCTTATTGATAAAATATTTTTAGATACTTGTTATATGCATATGGAAAGTTCAATAGGTTGACAACTATGGTAATAAATGTAGAAGTTGCACTAATTCCCTTTTGCCATTTGACAGAGAATTGCTTGTATGCACATAATAGGAGTGTTGTAGCATACTAGCATTACTCTTCCTTTTTAGGACCATCTCTCATTAAACCTACTCTTTATCATTATTTTAAAATATTGACAATCATGAAATTAATCAATAGCAATATGTTGCTAATCCCATCAGGAACATATGTTCTTTTAAAAAATTCATACTTAGATGCAGCTTCCCTTAAGTGGGTTCTAATCAAAACTTTAAATTTTCCTCATTCGAATACTCCTTCAAAGGAAAATATCTATAATTAATTTCTAAAATTTTAGCTAGTGGTGTGATTGCAGGTGTTAGCTAGGAAATCCTATAGAAAAATTGTAAGGTTACTTAACGATATAGTCATACTAATAAAAAAATAGAATAGAACATTGAGGCTCACATTCTCAAATTGAACTAAGAAAATTGTAGAATTTGGAATGGACAGCTCAACATACACATCATCGAGCATCAAAGAGGTGGAGCAATATATGGTACTTCATGGACAAGTCATACTTGAACCATTTGCTAAGTTTCCAAATAAGATGACCCATCAGTGTCCTTTTATGTCAGGACTAATGCAGAAGATGGAAGAGAAGCACCACACAAAATGAACGATAAGAAGTAAGGTAAAAGTTCATAAAGAAGTAAACTTGAACCACCAAAATATAGGAGTACTGCCAGTGTCCTCCAAAAGAGAAAACTTGATGTAGGCAACAACGACTAAACTTATTAAACGGATATGGAAAAATTACTATGAAAAGTATTTTCCAAAGGAGTCAAATGAGGGAGATGATCATGGATTGAGAAAAAAATAAGAGGATGAAGATAAAGATAAAGAAAAAGATATGTCAGTTAAAAAGGACTTTTTCATTGACTACTTTTGTGTCCAACACCAGTGGGAGTGAAACCAAATGGGAAGGGAGGCAATCAGGCTAAAAGGTTCCAATAGGACTCTATAAAAACATGCTCTGGTACAAAATATTTTAATAGCCATTGGTAAGGTAGTAATAGTCACTGGTGATGTGTCAGAAAGGGTACCAACTATCGTTTTGGTGGAGTACATGCTTGAGAAGCAAAATGATGTAAAAATGGCACATGGAAGGATCTTGCTGAAAGCCTATGTTATCTGCCAATTGCTAGAGATCGAGGTCTCCAAAGGGTGCATGGAGATCACCCAAGAATCAACCAAGTTTAAAGTCAGGTGGTTCTATAAATGAGAAGATGTATCCAAATCAAAATGTTACAGGTCTGATATAAGAGTGGTAAGGGCTAGTGTAACAAATTCATCTCTCTCAGTTCTGATATAAGAGAGGTAAGAGCCACTGTTATAGCTTCATCTCTCTCTCTCTCTCTGTGTCTTTCTCACTCTTTCTCTTTCTCTCTCTGTGTGTGCTGTTATATTTTACCGTTATAATGGTGCAGTGTTAATACCTTGGTGGCAGTACTAAGATATATTATGTAAACATGCATGCAAATAGATACAATTATGCTTATTAACATATATATGATCAGATCACTTTTCTACCTAGAGATTCGTTTTCTTGCATTCTTTCACACTAGCATATGACTCCATTAATGATTCCCAGGTCTATTACAAGCAAGGATATACAAAATATTCAAGTGGAAGTAATAGAAGGAAAATGTGATGTTAGGAAGAACGGTGATCTCCCAGAATTGGAATTTCATGATCTTGTAGATCATACTTTTTTCTATCGATAGTCTTATGATCCAGACAGAAGAGCTCTCAAATAGGTATTTGCTTTTTTATCACATCTTTTATGAGGGTTTCATTCCCTAGCAATATATACATTATATTATTTTGCATGCAAGACAGCCCATGTCAAGCATTTGCCCCACATTCAAAAAAGAGTGGACAGCAACAAATTGAGAAACAATAAACTAAAGGCTAAATGTACAGGAGAGCAAAAACCAGACAAGGAATGTGGAGGCATTGCTCAAAAAGTTTGGTTGGCCTCCTTAGATATTTTTGCTGGTTGCGGGGGCTTATCAAAAGGACTTCAGGAATCAGGTAAGGTCGCCATTCATTCAGATTGACTATAATCACTATAGTAATTTATTGGCATAGCAATGCTTTTAAATTAATTTTTTGACGCTTTTGTAGCATTGGAAAACAGCTTCTCGGACGCTTTTATAAGCGTCAAGAAACTGAGAGTGAAAATGAAATTTTTCGATGATTTTGTAAAGCATCGGCAAAATATATGCCGACGCTTTTTAAAGCATTTGCCGACGCTTTAAATCGTCGGCAGGATCTGGCCTCTTCCATTCTACCCAGCTCCCAGCATCCTTGATGCAGAGAGCAAAAGATATCAGTTGTGAATGTTATATAAAAATCAAAACTATAGGATTTAGTTGTGAATGTTATATAAAAATCAAGGATATCAGTTGCATGTGCATCTTTCGCAGAGCAAAAGACACACACTGCAACTGGGGATGTCACGAGACAATAAGAACGAAGCCAAATTCCACAGCATACCCCTAAACAGGCATTATCACGTACAAGCAATCATAAAGAACAAATCCAATTATCCAACTGTAGTAACATATCTAATTAATGGTCCTAATTTATTAAATCAACGTATCCCCCATTAAAGTGATAACAGCCCCCTCTCTTAATTCCTAAGCGCTCGCTTCCTCCCTTAATTCCTGAGCGCCCGCTTCCTCCCTTAATTCCTAAGCGCTCGCTTGATGGGGCAAGCGTTGAAGGAAAAGGGTATAAAATAGGAACCCATCCTAAGGTTTCATCACGAAGGGTTCTCTAAGGGTTCAGAACACTATTCTCTCAAGAGAGATCCTAAGGTTTCTGAATACGGTTCTCTCAAGAGAGATCCTATAGTTTCAGAACAAGGTTCTCGAGAGAGATCAAGGTTCGTCCTCGAGAGAGATCTTAAGGTTCTATAGAGAGAAACCTAAAAGTGGAGGCATTGGAAATGAGTCCCTGATCAAGAGCAATCATGAAGGCATACACCATCTGGATGCGAGAGCTCATTGATTAGAAGACCGATCCATCGAGAGGAAGAGGAAAGATCAAGAAGATCAATCGATATCGTTAAGGAAGGAAGATCTCCCGTGCAGTCCATAGGAAGATCAGATTCCTTACCACCATTAAATAATAATGGCTGGAGGTAATTATATTTAAGTAAATTAAGTATAACATTTGGTATCAGAGCAAGGTTAAAACCTCTGCCTTATTTGCGATGATTTCTATTAAGTTTCTCTTTTCAAGCCGTTAATGCCGCGTGTTTTCCGTTTTTAGTTTTTCGGATCAAAGGTTGGTTTCGATCAGTTCTGATCACGGAATTGACAGAAACCATTAAAAATAATTCAGATTCCGATTTTGCGAAACAAAACGTGGTCTATTAAAGATTTCTTTCTAGCATTAAATGTTTCCAGATTTCTTTTTATGGTATTAAAGAGATAGCATTAAAGAAAGAAAAAGAAAAGAAACGTAGCTTTAAAGAAAAGAAAAACTAAAGGAGAGAAATGAAAAACTAAAGGAGAGAAATGCAGCGGAAACGTGGCTTCAATAACCACATCGGTGAAATATTAAAAAGAGGAGAGAAAACTTTCGGTTTTCGTTTTTCTCGCTTATGGTCTTTCCGTTCTCTCACGATTTAAAATATGGATTGGTTCGATTTTAAATGCATTTATTATCTGTTTAATGTTTTATTAAATCATGTAACATGATTTATTTTTATCATTTGTTTCTTGAGTTTAAATTTTTGTATTAAAATACGCCTCCTGAGTCTCTATGCCTACGGTGGTTTGCATAGACTGGCCCAAGGGAATAATGAGCTACGGCCGGACGTGTTTTAATTAACAAAAATTTTTTCTTAAGATGATAATTTTAAAATTCATTAAATAGATATTGAAATGTTCTGTTCTGCATACTAGATTTATTCTATGCATGAATTTGGTGGTAGTGTAAAAATCACAGTGCAAATCCTTTCAAGGTCTGATTGGTCATTTGGTGTCTAGAAAGGTAAAGAGATTGTGGTTACTTAATTGGTTCCGTTGACTGACCTAAGGAAAGCAACGGGGGACCCCCACTTCTCTTTCACTGGCCTGGCCAATTTGACTAACTCGGATCTTGATTTGGAAATGTTACATTGATTAAGATCACTACCTAATAATCATGCTAAATTGGTTAATCTATATGCATTTAATGTCATGTGATCAATATGATGTTGATTAATTGAGGAGTAGCCACAGCATCTTTGATTAATCAAAATTATATATTGAGTTGCAAAGATCACATAAGGTTAGATGACATTAATTGTGACTAATTATATTAATGTAATGAATCTTATCCCACAGGAATTTTTGTTGCACTAATATAATTAATTAGGATGCGATAACAAATTATTTTCTTAATTACCCACAGGAATTAAGAAAGGAATATAATTTGTTAGTCACATCATTAAGCTAATGAGTCTATTTGAGTATAATAACTTAGTCCACAGGTAGTTATTGTATGTTATTGATTCATGTTATTGCATGTTTACATTGGTAAAATATGACATCAGTTATATGCCTCAAATTCAATTACATGAACATGATTTATTTTTTATGCAGCTATTATGCCTGTTAATATTTCTGATATGAAATGTGACATTCCCGATTTAAGTGGTGATAATTATAAATTATGGAAGGAGAGAATTCTTCTTCAATTAGGGTGTATGGATATTGACTATGCTATCAGGAAGGATGAACCACATTTAGTTACATCTACTAGCACTCAGGCTGAGATTGCTGCGTATGAACGATGGGAACGGTCCAATCGCCTCAGTATGATGTTCATACGTACTAAAATTTCTGCTAGTATACGTGGTTCAATTCCTGAGTGCAAAAATGTCAAGGAACTTCTGAAGGCTATTGATGCACAATTTGAGTCTTCAGATAAGGCAATGGCTAGCACCCTAATGACAAAGTTATCATCAATGAAGCTCACTACGGTTGGAGGTGTGCGTGAGCACATCATGAAGATGAGGGACATTGCGGCTCAGTTGAAATCCCTAGAGGTTGAGATGTCGGAATCTTTCTTGGTGCACTTTATTTTGAGTTCACTCCCACAGCAATATAGTCCCTTCAAAATATCTTACAATACACATAAGGACAAATGGTCAATTAATGAACTTCTGACCATGTGTGTTCAAGAGGAAGGGAGGCTGATTTTAGAAATGGGAGAAAGTGCACATTTAGTCACTCAGAGAAAGACTAAAGCTCCCAAAGCCAAACGCAAAGGAAAGGTAAAGTATCCATCCATACAGAAGACAAGAAGGAGTCCAAGTGCTTCTTTTGCAAGAAGAAAGGACATATAAAGAAAGATTGTCTCAAATTCAAAGCTTGGCTTGACAAGAAAGGTACTCTAACCTCATTCGTATGTCATGAATCCAATTTAGTTATATGTCATAACACATGGTGGATTGATTCTGGTTCTACAATCCATGTTTCAAATACCTTGCAGGGTTTTCTAAATCAAAGGAAACCATTGGGAAGTGAACAAAGCATCTATTCAGGAAACAAGATGGGTTCACATGTGGAAGCAATTGGAACGTGCAGACTTATTTTACATTCTGGTTTTGTTTTGGATTTGGAAAAGACATTTTATATTCCAAGTTTCTCTAGAAATTTGATTTCAGTGTCAAGGCTTGTACCAGCAGGATATTCCTTTAATTTTAATAAAAGCTCTGTTGATTTATTTTATAAATCTAAGCTTATTGGGAATGGTACACTGTCAGACAATCTTTTCCAAATCAATCTGAAAAATAATACCACCTATAATGTGATGCACGCCCAAACTGGTATGAAAAGATGTGTTATAAATGAGAATTCCTCTATTTTATGGCATCGGAGATTAGTCATATCTCCATTGACAGAATTAAAAGATTAGTAAAAGATGGAGTACTTGATACTCTTGATTTTACTGATTTTGACACTTGTGTGGATTGCATAAAGGGAAAGCAAACCAACAAGTCCAAGAAAAATGCCAAGAGAAGTTCGGAAATACTGGAGATCATACATACGGATATCTGTAGCCCAGATATGGATTCGTATGGTCAGAGATACTTCATCTCATTTATTGATGACTATTCACGATATATGTATCTCTACCTACTTCATAATAAGAACGAAGCATTAGATGCCTTTAAGGTATTTAAGGCAGAAGTAGAGAAACAATGCGGCAAGCAAATTAAAATCGTGAGGTCAGATAGAGGTGGAGAATATTATGGTAGATACACTGAGAATGGACAAGCACCTGGTCCGTTTGCTCGGTTTCTTGAAGAAAATGGAATTGTTGCACAATACACCATGCCAGGGTCTCCTGACCAAAACGGTGTAGCTGAAAGGAGAAACCGAACATTATTGGACATGGTAAGGAGCATGATTGTCAGCTCTAAGTTACCTAAATCCTTGTGGACTGAAGCTCTTAAAACTGCTACGTATATATTGAATCGGGTTCCAACCAAGGCTGTTTCCAAAACGCCATTTGAGTTATTTAAAGGTTGGAAACCGAGTCTGCAACATATACGTGTTTGGGGATGCCCATCTGAAGTAAGAGTCTATAATCCACAAGAAAAGAAACTAGACCCAAGGACTATCAGTGGATACTTTATTGGATATGCTGAGAAGTCCAAGGGTTATAGATTTTATTGTCCATCTCACAGCACTAGGATTGTGGAATCAAGAAATGCAAAATTTCTTGAGAATGACTTGATCAGTGGGAGTGATCAATCTCAGTATTTGGCTTCTTCTGAGAAAGATCATTCAGTTATTCCAACTTCCACTTCAAGTGAGGGATTGGTTGTTATTTATAGCACTCCTCAAACTCAATTAAGTGCCCAACAACCAGTCATTGAGATTTCACAAGCTGATGGTAATCTAGAAGATCGTGTTGTTCATCAACAATCAGTTGTGCAAGATACTCCTCAAGAGGTCATTGACACAACATTAAGAAGATCAACTAGAATAAAGAAATCAGCAATTCTGGTGATTATGTTGTGTATCTACATGAATCTGACTATAACATTGGAGCCGAAAATGATCCTGAAACGTTTTCACAAGCCATGAGTTCTAAGGAATCAAACTTATGGTTCAATGCCATGAAAGAAGAGATGGAATCTATGGCATCTAATCGAGTCTGGGATCTTGTTGAGTTGCCTGATGGTGTAAAAGCCATTGGATGTAGATGGATCTTCAAAATAAAGAAAGACTCGCAAGGCAACATTGAGAGATATAAAGCAAGACTCGTTGCCAAAGGATTCACTCAGAAGGAAGGAGTCGACTACACTGAGACATTTTCTCCTGTATCCAAGAAAGACTCTCTCCGAATAATCATGGCATTGGTAGCTCATTTTGATTTTGAGTTACATCAAATGGATGTGAAGACCGCATTCCTTAATGGAGATCTAGAGGAAGAGGTTTACATGAAACAACCTGAAGGATTTTCCTCTAGTGATGGTGAGCATTTGGTTTGCAAACTTAAGAAATCCATATATGGATTGAAACAAGCCTCACGTCAGTGGTATTTAAAATTTCATGATGTGATCTCTTCCTTTGGTTTTGAAGAGAACATCATGGATCAATGTATATACCAGAAGGTTAGTGGGAGCAAAATTTGTTTCTTGGTCCTATATGTGGATGACATTCTACTTGCAACCAATGATAAAGGGTTGCTACATGAGGTGAAACAATTTCTCTCTAAAAATTTTGATATGAAAGATATGAGTGAGGCATCTTATGTCATTGGCATTAAGATCCATAGAGAAAGATCTCGAGGCATTTTGGGATTGTCTCAAGAAACTTATATCAATAAAGTCTTGGAGAGATTTCGGATGAAAAATTGTTCACCAAGTGTTGCACCTATAGTGAAGGGTGACAAGTTCGCTTTGAACCAGTGCCCTAAAAATGAACTTGAACGGGAACAGATGCACAACATTCCATATGCTTCAGCTGTTGGAAGCCTAATGTATGCTCAGGTTTGCACAAGACCTGACATAGCATTTGCAATAGGAATGTTGGGAAGATATCAGAGTAATCCAGGTTTAGACCATTGGAGAGCTGCTAAAAAGGTCATGAGGTATCTTCAAGGGACCAAGGACTACATGCTCATGTATAGACAAACTGATCATTTGGAGATAGAGGGCTACTCAGATTCGGACTTTGCTGGCTGCGTTGATTCTCGGAAATCAACA
Organism: Calamus simplicifolius; assembly: GCA_900491605.1. Classification (NCBI taxonomy): domain Eukaryota; kingdom Viridiplantae; phylum Streptophyta; class Magnoliopsida; order Arecales; family Arecaceae; genus Calamus; species Calamus simplicifolius. The sequence continues at coordinate 22,411 of UESW01002975.1, read as the reverse complement.
TCAGGATTTATATTTATGTTAGCTGGTGGAGCCATATCTTGGAGAAGTGCAAAGCAGACCTTGACTGCTACCTCTACTATGGAAGCAGAGTTCGTTGCTTGTTTTGAGGCTACATCGCAAGGTGTATGGTTAAAGAGTTTCATCTCAGGGCTTAGAATTGTTGACTCCATTACTAGGCCAATTAAATTGTACTGTGACAATTCAGCTGCTGTATTTTTGGCTAAAAACCATAAGAGTGGTAGTCGAAGTAAACATATCGACATTAAGTATTTAGCCATAAGAGAACGTGTTAAAGAGAATAAAGTGGTCATAGAACACGTTAGCACTGAATTGATGATAGCTGATCCTTTAACTAAAGGCATGCCAATTAAGAAGTTTAAGGATCATGTGATAAGAATGGGAGTTGGTCCCATGATATAATTGTATTGATAACAATTTGTACAATGAAACTCTTATTTCAAGCGTTTGTTTATTTCTCATTCAGGTGTACACGTTATATGACTTTTGAGAAATGACAAACTTTTCTTTTGGACTCAGAATAAACATATGGTTTATTCATTATGTTATGTTGTCACATTTGGAATGGTGATAAAGAAATTGAATGCATTGTAATACATAGAAGATAATACTCAATTATAGAGGACCTATCGCTATGATTCATGTATTTAGTTTCTTGTTCAGTGTTGATAAAATATACGGACCAAGTGGGAGAATGTAGTAACATATCTAATTAATGGTCCTAATTTATTAAATCAACGTATCCCCCATTAAAGTGATAACAGCCCCCTCTCTTAATTCCTAAGCGCTCGCTTCCTCCCTTAATTCCTGAGCGCCCGCTTCCTCCCTTAATTCCTAAGCGCTCGCTTGATGGGGCAAGCGTTGAAGGAAAAGGGTATAAAATAGGAACCCATCCTAAGGTTTCATCACGAAGGGTTCTCTAAGGGTTCAGAACACTATTCTCTCAAGAGAGATCCTAAGGTTTCTGAATACGGTTCTCTCAAGAGAGATCCTATAGTTTCAGAACAAGGTTCTCGAGAGAGATCAAGGTTCGTCCTCGAGAGAGATCTTAAGGTTCTATAGAGAGAAACCTAAAAGTGGAGGCATTGGAAATGAGTCCCTGATCAAGAGCAATCATGAAGGCATACACCATCTGGATGCGAGAGCTCATTGATTAGAAGACCGATCCATCGAGAGGAAGAGGAAAGATCAAGAAGATCAATCGATATCGTTAAGGAAGGAAGATCTCCCGTGCAGTCCATAGGAAGATCAGATTCCTTACCACCATTAAATAATAATGGCTGGAGGTAATTATATTTAAGTAAATTAAGTCTATCACCAACACGATTTAGTTTTGGAAAAAAACGCTCACCTCTTGAAAGACAGTAGTTCCGCCACCTTGAATTTCTTCAACATTAGGCTTGGAGGCAGCTAAAGGCTCATCATCCTCCTCTTCACTAAGCTGCAACAGACGGAGGGTTTCTGAAGGAAGTTCCGAAGAAACATGAGTAGTCCCCTACAAAAAACCAATCAATCCATCACCATAGAGGGAAAAAAAACACGAAAGAAAAGATGATTTAAGGGACTGAAAAGGGAGAGATGAGGAGGCTTTACAAGCAAGGAGGAAGCAGGGGAGGGCTCATTGAGCTCGGCCTTCCACTCGCGTAGCATCTGGTGGACCTGCTCCTCGAAGACGGCAACGTCAGCTGTGTGGCTCTCCTTGCGGGCGGACTTGAGATCGCTGAAGGTCGTCAACCCGGTTCATGGCCTTGTCCTTGAAGAGCTGGTGAGACGCCGACCGGCACACCGTCTTCGACACTTTCCCCATTGCCCCCCCCCCCACCCCCACCCCCACCCAAATCCCTCGCCCAATCCCTCTAATTCCGTTCAGAAACTCCGCTGATGGATCGCAGAAGAGTGATCCGGAGAAGGGACAAGGAACAAGAGCGGCACTAGGGGATCGAGAGAAAAGGGAATGCAGGGTTCTTCTAAAAACTACTTGATTTGATCATGGAATGCAGGGTTCCCGAGACAGCTACAAGTTCTCGGGTAACATCCAAGACAAGCACAGACAGATTGGGAATGCTGTGCCACCTCCACTGGCATATGGTTTAGGGAGGAAACTCGAGGAAGCAGTCAATGCAAACCAGTCCTTGACTTGAAGGCTCAGCTCTTAATCTGAGACTCAGTTGAGGCGTATGGCAACGAAGGGTCGAGCTTTGAGGCATACATATTCTGACAGGGGGAATGGACCCATGCCATGGAGGCTTTGCTCTGGTCGGTGTGGTTTGACTGAAATGTTAGAGAGTTTACACATGAAAAGAAATCAGCCCTTTAGTTGCAGCAGTCGCCTAGATTCTCAATACTACATGGTTGGAACTTGGAACAGCATATGAGAATGCACCAGAACAACATCAGAGAGTAGACCCAATGAGAAAGTAATGAACTTGATGAGGAAGTGATAAATTTGATAGGTAAGCAGTTAACTAGACAAGCAAGTAACTGGTAGCTATGAATATCTGCATTGAGATTATGGGGGTTACGCATAAATTGCATAGGTGAGAGTGTTCTTTGGTTGACAAAGGGTGTACAAGGGTTCTTGGGATTGGCTTTAGGAGAAAGTTTTAATTAACTCTTGTGATTGCCAAGCAATTAGCTCTTGCAGCAGTTTTTTTTTCTCATGGTAAAGAACAAGTACTTTACTCTCTTCATGGATGCAGGGAAGGTTTTGCCAAAACCCATAAATCTTGTGCATGCAATCACATTATTTCATCTTTGTTTAATTAGTATTCTTTGATCTTGAATTAGGGTGTAAGTGGTATTTTTGGGATCTTGGTATCAATTAACTTCTACATGGTCTTGTCAACCTCAGTACTTCATTTTCTTGAGATATGTGTCATAGCGCGTTTGGAAAGTTTGGCTTAAATTAGTCCAAAGTCAATAAATATCATTTTCTAGGTTTCGGGCTTAGTTTTTATTATTTTTCATGGTTGCTTAAAGACCCTATCTGCTTCTCTATTTATTTTCTAATGGAAGCGTGGAGACAGATATGTGACTTAGATTTGGATACCTATCCAAGTATCTAATTGAACAAGAAGAAACAAAAGATAGAGAGAGAGAGAGAGAGATGAAGATTTGCAAAAAGATAATTTACAAGAAGTTTTATGTAACTGAGTTAGAGGGCTAAAATTTTCAGATGGTTATGCTTCAAATATCAGTAGGTATGTAGACATGCAGAAGCTCAAGTTGTTTGGCATGAAGAGTCATGACTGTCATATTTTTATGCAACGATTATTGCCTATAGCTTTTCGTGAGTTGCTTTCTCACCATATGTGGAAGGCATTGATAGAGCTCAGCTTGTTCTTCAAAGATATATCTGCTACAGTCATTACTTCTGCATCCATGGCAAGGCTTGAGTGTTGGCCCAGATGGCAACCCAAGAGGGGGGGTGAATTGGGTTCTTTAAAAATTAGCCCTTTTTTAAATAGTTTGCTTGAGATTAATGAAGGCAAATGCAAGGTAACTATAAAGTGCAGTGAATAAGATAGAGATAGAGAAAGAGATAATGAGACACTGCAAACACAAAAGATTTTATAGTGGTTCGGTGCAACCAGCACCTACGTCCACTCCCAAGATTCACTTGGGTCCACACTATAATCTCTCTAGATTACAGTCGAATTGTTTTACAAGCTCACAACTCAAACTTGTTATTTTTTCGGGATCACATACCCAGCCGGTTTTACACGGGCTCACCAGCACAAAACCCTACACGTTGTTTTTCACGGGCTCACAACGAACCCAAGCTTAAACTGAGGTAAAACTACCTTCTCTAGTTCAATCCCCCAGATTGAACTAGGCAAAAACAAGATGAGTATTATGTGTGAATACAAAGCTCCTCAATGAGCAAATATACAAATTAAGAATGACAAGGTTTAGAAAAGCCTGATTTGAAGATAGGTTGGCTTTTGATCTTTTCTTCTTTTGATCTTTTCTTCTTCTCCTTGCTGGATTGAATCAAGCCTCAGCTCCGATTCTTCGTGGTTGAAGCAGTTGAGAAGGGTTGAAAAGCAAGAAATGAATCTCCTTTCTCCAAGTTGGAAAATCCGCCAAGACTTCGATTTGAACGCTTTTGGATTCCTCTTGAGCTTTTTGGAGTGGAGTGGATTTGAGCTAGAAGGTTTTCCTTTCAAGATTCAAGCTCTCAGATTTTTGAAATGGGATTTGTCTATCTCAGATTTTCTCTCTTGTTTTTCAGATTTTTTGTTCTTATTTTTGAACAATAGACTCCCCTTTTTATAGATTTCTTTTACACCATTTTTGGAAGAAAACTATCCGTTGGAGTGTACCTTGTATCAAAATATATCCGTTAGAAATGAGGTAAAATAGAAATATTACCGTTAGAGCTGATCTGGCAACTTTATTTTTCGTTCCAGGTGGGTTGGAGTCGACTCTAACTTTTCTGGAGTCGGCTCTAGCTCGAGGCGTTTTAAAATGATATTTCCGGAGTCGTCTCTGGCTTTTCTGGGGTCGACAAGAAACTTTTCCGGAGTCGACTCTAACTTACCCGGAGTCGACTCTAGGTCGGGGCCAGAAAAATCAACTTTTTGCTTCTTCTGTGAGAGTCGACTCTAACAGTCTCGGAGTCGACTCTAATGACCGTGCCAGTTCCGGAGTCGGCTCTGTGATTCTTGGAGTCGACTCTAATGTCTGCAATTCTTACCTAGACATTAGATTCGATCCAGAACCCTATGTAACTCCTGATTTTGATCTTTCAATAGTCTTATAGGCTGAAACACTAAATCAAAATCATCAGAGCCTTCAAAAATTATACTCCAATAGTTTTGTTAATCATCAAAATCATCAATTGGGTCAACAATCTCCCCCTTTTTGATGATAACAAAAACTTTGAGTATATGCATTCAAAAATTCAATCAAACTAAGGATTATAGTCATTTTAACTTTAAACCATTGAAATTAAGGTTTTGATGCCAATGTTCAATGTAAACTTTAAAATTGTACATGAGTTCAATATAATCCATCAATATTGAATTGTTAAACTTAATGTGCATAAAATTGCAAATGAGCTTTTTGTTAAGCTCCCCCTACATTGAGTAGCTCCTCTTATAAACATCAAATTGTAACTGATAATCATTTCAATTCATTTTGCATAAATGATTAATTCTCCCCCTTTCTTTCTTTCTTTATGCATATATTATTCAATATTCCTATTCAATCTTTCTTTCTTTGCATATACACAACTATCTCTCCCCCTTTTTTGTTATTAGCAATAAGGAGAGTATATATAAAAAATTTATAATCTCAATAAAGCATAGGAATCCAATCAATCAAAATTTGAAAATGTGAAATTGCATTTCATAAGCAAGAACCATTACATCAGTTGATTCATATACATTTCAAAATGAAATACATTAGATATTCAAAAACTTCCTAAGTACAAACTATCAAACTCAAAAACAAGGTCAGATGTGCTTGAATACAATTTTCTTTAGATGACCTATAATTTCCATTACATCATCCTTTTGTGATTTCTTAAAGTTGGTTTATTCTATTTCTTACCTTTACGTGTAGGTACCTTAAGAAGTTAAAAAATAATGTGCATAATAAGGCAAGGGTTGAAGGTTCTATATGCAATGCACACTTGGTTGAAGAAGTTTCAGCTTTTGCCTCGCATTACTTTGAGGGTCACGTCCACACGAGGAGCCAAAATCTTGGTCGTAACGATGATGTATGTGTGGACGAAGGAGAACCTAATGATGGTAGAATATCAATTTTTAAAGTATCGGCCATTCATTTGGGAGGCAGAAGTCAAGAATTTAGCGATGTGGAGTATAATGCAGCACATTATTACATCCTAATGAACTGTAGAGAAGTCGATCCATACATTGAGTAAGTATACACTTCACTACTTTAAATTATAATATACCATTATTTAATTGCTAACAGAAGTTTTAATTGTTATCATCCCTTAAGGATGTTTTGTGATAGACAATGACAGATGATCCCGACATCAGTCAAATTGCATTGGCAGAAGTTAGAAACGGAGTTCGCTTACTGGTTTTATGAATTTGTGAGTAGTATCACTCAATCAATTCAATAATGGCTTTTATTTTGAATTGGTTGTGAATAGCTTATTAATTTATAGGTAAACGGTCCATGGTTCACAACCGATAATATTTTCATTAAATGTCTAGCGCAATGGCCATTGAAGACCGTAACAACCTCTACTGGCTATTTTGTTAATGGGTACAAATTTCAAATTGAACGACTAGCATCTTCAAGAGGCACACAGAACTGGGGTATGTGTGTAAAGGAGAAAGTGTTGGAGCAAATATGCAGGATTATTACGGAAAGTTAGTAGAGGTGGTTGAAGTTGAATATCCCGGTTGGCCTATGAAACGAACCGTATTGTTTCGATTGGTTCGATCCGACAATTCCTGTGGGTAAAAGGGTTCATAACGACTACAATCTAGTTGAAGTGAACCATCGACGAAGATTGCAGAAATATGAACCATTCATCCTTGCATCCCAAGCTCAGCAAGTGTTTTACTGCGGATATCCAAGTTTGCGCAACGACAAGCGAGATTGGTGGGTTGTTTCTAAAATCGTTCCACGTTCAACAATCATATTAGAGGAGAGTTCATCAAGTCAATCACCTGAGTGCCCTGCATTTCAAGAGGATGAGATGGAAATGCATGCAATTGAGGATGACACAAGGGCTCCTGAAACATCACTTAGAGATCCAAATGGTGATGTCCAAGAAATTGAGGATGCAAATGTTCGGTTTCCTTCGATGATAATGAAACTGAATCACAATCCGATACGGCATCGGATGTTGAACCAACATTTCACGAAACAAATGACACTGATTAAACATAGAGGTTTATTCAATTTTAATTTATTTTTATAAGTGTTAAATTTTTATATTCAATCATTATTCGTAATTATATTGCATGCATGGTTCTTTAGTATTTTCAGTATGACGGGCCGAGGTAGATCTACCACGATGGACAGAGCGAGCAGGGATGGGGCCCTGCCGCATCAGATCACATGAGCATTGGAGATGGAGAATTCAGATCTGCAGCCTTCGAGTCTCATAGCCAATCGGCGCAGACATCTGAGAGTTCTTCCCATATCAGCCGCACGTACTTCGATTGGATGTTGATGGGCTGTAAGTATATACTAATGTAAATATATGTTTATGTTTAAGGCATTTACTTATAAATATGGATTTTTTTGCAGCTTTATTGAGCAGCATTCTGTATCGAGCCGGATCAGCTCCATATTTCAGAGGCATGCTGATCCCAGTGGCTACGATTGGCATCATGTATCTGCGGCCATCGAGGGAGTTTTATTTTTCAGAGTTTCAGGTAAATTTATTAAATACAATTTTTTACTGATATAAAATTCTAAATCTTAATATATTCTTAAACTAACTGTTTATTTAATGCAGAAAAAGTTTGTGGGACCCAACCATCCATGATGCCATTAGGGCAGCATGGAATGCTCTTGCGGACGCCGATACTCCGACATGTTTCATCGTTGGAGGAGATCGGGCGATCGCCCTGTGCATGTGCCAGAGGGTATTTGGCACGACTGGCAGCAGGTGTGGTAGTCCTGAGGCCTGGCAAAGGAGGTCCGCATCAACCAGCACGAACCGCGATCCGAGAAAGCGGTCGTGGCATGGGTCTCTCCTGCCACACTGCGGGGTCCATTTTCATTCAGGAGCACAGACATCGTATGGTAAGAAAACATTAATAATTTAATTACTAATTTATTCATTTGCATATACTTACATTTATATCATTTCTTCTACTTTTGTAGTCTAAGCAGGAGGGCAGAGATCCTGGTGAGTTCAACCTATTCAGGGCGACACACACCAGGAAGGACGGTCCTGGTCGATGCACGATCACAGGAGGTTGCGGTAAGAAATTTGACTTATATTGTAACTGTTTAATTTCTTAACCTTTATTCAGGTTCGTATACTGATTCATTTATAATTCAAAGGCACGAGTCGAGGAGCTTCAGTCCCAAGCATCGCAGGTCGACTCCACTGATGGGGGGCCGGCCGTCGAACTCTCACTAGAGAGAGTCGACGTGTATTTTTGGAAGCTGTTGGTGCCCAGCCACGAGACCATAGGGTCTACGGTCTGGGCGCTAAAGCTTCTAGATATTTTTCGGCTCCACTTTGCACTATTCTGGCGATATTCCTTCTGATGTTTAGATGATATTGAAGATCTATTACGGAGGAGGTTCAGCAGGAGTTTCGACAGGAGGTTCGACAGGAGGTTCGATAGGAGGTTCGGTAGGAGGTTCAGCATGAGGTTCGATAAGAGCTTTCAGACATTAGAGAGCAGATGCATCAGATGCAAGATTTGGTTTGCCAAATGTCGCAGAGTACATTTCAGCCTCCGCAGCCTTTCCGTGATCATGACAGTGCGGATTCTTGATGTATTTATTTTCTATTTTGTGTATCCAAACTTGTCATTATTAATAAAATAAAATTTTATGCATTATCATAAATTTTATAATGAATGTTAGCGATAATGTTTCAATTGAATAAAATTAAATAGCATTAAGAGTTTTAAATATTTTTTTTTAAAAAAATTGTTATAATTTTTTTAAAAATGATTTAATAAATTTGCGATGCATATTACGTCGCTAAATTGAATAACAACTTATTTTTTTAAATTAATTTTTAGTTTTAATTTTTTTTTAAAATTAAATTTAAATATTTGTGACGCATTTGCAACGCATATTGATGCGTCGCAATTTAGCGACGCAATTTGTGTCACTAATGCATCACAAATATTTAATTTTATTTTTTAAAAAAATTGCAATGATAAATTAATTTCTGGTTGTAATATTTAAAAAAAATTAAAATTTTGCAACGCATTAGCGATGCAAATTTATAAATTTTTTTTTTAAATTGCAATAAAAAAATAAATTTAAATATTTGTGACGCATTTACGATGCAAATTGCGTCGCTAAATTGCGATGCATACTGATGCTTCGCAATTTAGCGACGCATATTGATGCAACCAGAATTATTTTTTTGTTGCAATTTTTTTTAAAAAAGAAATTTATAAATTTGGGTCGCAAATGCGTCGCAATATTTTAATTTTTTTTAATATTGCAACCATAAATTAATGTCTCATTGCAATTTTTTTAAATAAATGAAATTAAATTTTTGCGATGCATTTGAGACGCAAATTGCATCGCTAAATTGCGACACATCAATATGCATCGCAAATACGTCGCTAATTTGCGACGATGAAATTTTCATCGCAAAATAGAGATGAATTTATTGCGTCGCTATTTAGTCTCTATTTAGCGATGAAACTGCGACGAATAGCATTTTGCGACGAAAGTTACTGCGACGACGAAAATGCGTCGCTAATGCGTTACTAAATCGATTTAGCGACACATTTTGGCATCGCTAAAATAAAATTTTCTTGTAGTGGACTAACGGTTTGTCAAGAAAGTTGAGTCCTATCGATGTTGGACCTTTCAAGATACTAGATGGGGAAGAGAGGTAGACTCTTGCCGAGCTCTACCACTTATTCTTGTTAAGTTCATAATGTTTTTTTCACATCATAATGCTGAAAAGTGTGTTGTCGTATTCAAGAAGAAGTAGCTTAGTCTTCTTGAGAGACATAGATGTTAACTTTTCAAGACAAACTTTCTTTTAAAGGATGATAATTATGTTATATACATATATATAAAGGCATTAATTTAATAATTAAACTATTTTTATTTACATCAAATTGATACTTTATATACATATATAAAGGCATTGCAAAGTGCTATATTTTTGAAGTCCAACGGCCTAAACGGCAAGTGAAGTGGATCTAAAATGAGCCTATAATTGATTTTTGAATATTTAATTCAAGAATTGCATGGTTATTAAGCAATCGGTCCACCCATCTCCTTGGCAAAGCCGGCCACTGTTCCCCTGTCCTTCGATCCTAAGACTTCATCCATCCATCTATTGCCTCCTAATCTGATGGATGATGAATCTGATGCAGAGGAGCCTCAGGCACGTTCCAAGTGCGATCCATGACCACTAACACCAATAAATCTTACCAGTCTAAAGCAGCCAATCCGATGGTCACAAGGGAACGAGTCTGTCTAGTCCTCTCTATTTAAGGACCCTTAGGCTATAAGAAAAAGACCTCTTAGAGAGAGGAGACGATACTACTTGGGTTACATGTTGATGTCTAAGAGTGGGGTATATTAAGAAAGTACTGTCCCTATGCTATCTTCGAGCCGACTTCACTTTCAAGATCAAAGATTCAAAAAAGAAAAAGTAGAGAAGCATAGTTTCCTCCAAGAAGTATGAAGAAAAGAGGGCAGTTTGTTGACCATCTTCCCGACGAGACTGCGTCGAACTATCTCCTATCTTTGTTATATTTTTAATTATTTTTAGTTTATTCAATTATATTTTGTAGTAGCAGGGTTTAAATTAATATAAAGTTTATTTTCTTACACCTTTAAATTCATGTTTTTTTATTTTTATTGCAAGTAGATGCTAGGATCTAAATAATAGATTCTAGTACCTCATTTTTTTTGTTTTGCACTTGTAATTTTTATTTATCCGATCTTTTAATTTTCTTAAATCAAGAATTTTAAAACATTTAAAATACTGCCTTCCCTATGATTCAACTCGACTCACCTTTTCTATAGATTTTTAATTTTCTTAAGGAGTCTTAATGACAACATCATGAGCCTATCAAATTTTTTGGCATCATTGCCAAAGAAGTTACAAATGCAACATTTGTTATCTTTTTGATTTTTTTAAATTAAATTTATTAATTTTTCTTTTTCTATAGAAAAAAAAGGAGAAGAAAAGTTATCTACCATTTCGGTGCGATCAACCCTAACATCAAATTAATTTCCTTTATCATTAGTTACTTTTAATTATTTTTTTCCTTTTCATTTTAACCAAAAAAAAAATCTCTTTTAGTTTTCTTTTGCAAATTTCTCTTTTAGTTTTTACCTTTTTAACCAAAATTAAAATCTACTCTTTATTCCCCTTGCTCAAATTAGCATAACATAAAAAGAAAAAAAAATCTCTTAATTAGTGTCCTTCTTTTTAAACTAATAAAAAAAGGAAAAAAATATTGACATTTCACATAACTAACTTAAATATTAGATTAGATTTTCTACTTTAATATACGATACCTACTTGCTTTATTTGCCTAACCTAATTTTAGTCTTTTTCTCTCGCACTTAATTATCCAAGATTAAAAAGTTTCTGTGTCTGACCTCTAACGTCAATTCAAATTAATAATTATAAATATAAGAAATAAGCCTTGAATCATCTATCAGGACTTAGGCTTTTGAATCCTTTTTCTTCTTAATTTTGTTCTATCAAATTGTACATCCACTGTCAATGCAACTTCAATAAAATTACTAATATTCCAGGCCATAATAAAAAAGCCATAGGACCCCAAAAAAAAAAAAGCCAGTGTAGACCATTTGATTTATTATAACTTAGTTCCAAATCCTACGTACCCTCAAAAAAACTTGGCTCCCAATCCTAAGGAAGACACAATGTTAAGATTGAATTATAAGTTTTTTGGTTATTATAGGGTCTTAAGTAAGGATGGAAAAGAACAGCAAATTTAAAACTTGATGAGATATAGTTGTAGTTTTGGTCAGAGAAGCATTAAAGGGTGACTTTAGATTTAAAAGAGAACTAGGCAACTGGTTAATTAAATGCACAACGACTTGAAAAGCACAGGACCAAAAATTAAAGGGTGATGATGCTTCGCATAGGGAGCATTAAGCTAGTCTCAATTACATGGCAATGATGCCATTCAGCATGTTGTTATACTGGGGAGTATGGGATGGTCTGAATTTATTTTATTTTTTAATCATATTTTCAAAACAATTTTATTTAAATATTAAAATATTGATAACTTCATCAAATTAATTTTTATAATTTTTTTAAAATATAATTTTATTTATGTCTCAATTAAAGAGTAAATATGATATTCTAATACAAATTATAGTTGGATCAGCAATTGGGAAGTTTGGCCTAATCAATAAGAAAATAGTCAAGTTACAAATTAATAACTATCAGTTTACCATGAACGCTAAGTAAAATATTTTTTGATATATATATATTTAAATATAATTAAATCAATGTCTTGGTTTATGTGATTTTTGGAAATTCATCATAGGACAATGTATTATTTTTTAATATTTTAATAAAATCCTAAAATAATGTCATAGGTAAGGTGGGCATGTGGTTCCAACCTGCACAGGACCGAGTTCTTATGGTCCGTGAGAGTGCTCCATCTCAAGTAAGTTACTACCTTCCTTATTCATCCTCATCTCTACTACAAAAAATCATTTCATTTCAATCATACAGACTTGGGTAAATAATACCATTTCTATATTCTTTTATCATAGCGCAGGTATATAAACAAACAAGTTGACTTATAAGCATTAAAATATAGTAATGAGTTCCTCTAAAAACTACTTGATTTGATCACGGAATGCATGGTTTCCGAGACAGCTACAAGTTCTCGGGTAACATCCAAGACAAGCACAGACAGATTGGGAACGATATTCCACCTCCACTGGCATATGGTTTAGGGAGGAAACTCGAGGAAGCAGTCAATGCAAACCAGTCCTTGACTTGAAGGCTTAGCTCTTAATCTGAGACTCAGTTGAGGCATATGGCAATGAAGGGTCGAGCTTTGAGGCATACATATTCTGATAGGGGGAATGGACCCGTGCCATGGAGGCTTTGTTCTGGTCGGTGTGGTTTGACTAAAATGTTAGAGTTTACACGTGAAAAGAAATCAGCCCTTTAGTTGCAGCAGTCGCTCAGATTCTCAATACTACATAGTTGGAACTTGGAACAGCATATGAGAATGCACCAGAACAACATCAGAGAGTAGACCCAATGAGAAAGTAATGAACTTGATGAGGAAGTGATAAATTTGATAGATAAGCAGTTAACTAGACAAGCAAGTAACTGGTAGCTATGAATATCTGCAATGAGATTATGGGGGTTACGCATAAATTGCATAGGTGAGAGTGTTCTTTGGTTGACAAAAGGTGTAAAAGGGTTCTTGGGATCGGCTTTAGGAGAAAGTTTTAATTAACTCTTGTGATTGCCAAGCAATTAGCTCTTGCAGCAGTTTTTTTTCTCATGGTAAAGAACGAGTACTTTGCTCTCTTCATGGATGTAGGGAAGGTTTTGCCAAATCCCATAAATCTTCTGCATGCAATCACATTATTTCATCTTCGTTTAATTAGTATTCTTTGATCTTGAATTAGGGTGTAAGTGGTATTTTTGGGATCTTGGTATCAATTAACTTCTACATGGTCTTGTCAACCTCAGTACTTCATTTTCTTGAGATATGTGTTATAGAGCGTTGGGAAAGTTTGGCTTAAATTAGTCCAAAGTCGATAAATATCATTTTCTAGGTTTGGGGCTTAGTTTTTACTATTTTTCCTAGTTGCTTAAAGACCCTATCTACTTCTCTGTCTATTTTCTAATGCAAGCGTGGAGACATAGATATGTGACTTAGATTTGGATACTTATCCAAGTATCTAATTGAACAAGAAGAAACAAAAAGAGAGAGAGAAGAGAGATGTAGATTTGCAAAAAGATAATTAAATCATATAATTATCTTCACATATGTAACAAAAATATTATAATATATTATTTGTTAAGTCCTTTCACTATGGGCTTTTCAGACTTCCTAATTGGTTGATAGAAAAAATAAGAGATATTTTTCAAAACTTTCAATATTTAAATCCTTGTCGAATACACATCCAATTTAGATATAAGTTTGATATGCATTCTTAAATCAAGATGCAAGTGCTTATACAACAAAAATGTGAGGTGTTGAAAGGCACAATTAATGAAGGCCTTCTTGTTGTGCTTATCAATCAAAATGAATGCTTATATAGCTCGCTTAAATACACTAACCTTTAAAAAAAATGCGTCTCTCCTTGGTCCCTCCTACCATATCCAACTCATCAATGAATAGAAAAAGTATCTTCCTTGCTTTAGTGAAATCTCAAGCAAGAAATGCCTAAATGTTCTCTCAAAGATGCTACTATAAAAAATCATAGAATCTACCATATTATTTTTATGGCATTTGGAGAAATACCAAGAAATAACGCTTTCCCCAACATTCATGATAAGTTGTCAAAAATTATAGAACCCTTGACATTATTTTAGTAGTATTTAAAAAATCAAGAAATAACTATTTTTTCCATCTAAAATAAATCATAAAATCATAGAATTCATGATATTATTTTAACAATATTTTCAAAAATACTAGGAAATATCACTTTCCATTCCATTTATGATAAATTGCCAAAAGTCACAGAACATGTGACATTATTCTAGTGACCTTTTTGAAGTAAGCTGGGGACCAACGCTTTGTCAAGAAAGTTGAGTCCTATCGATATTGGACCTTTCAAGATACTAGATGGGGAAGAGTGGTAGACTCTTGCCGAGCTCTACCACTTATTTTTGTTAAGTTCATAATGTTTTTTACATATCATAATGCTGAAAAGTGTGTTGTCGTGTTCAAGAAGAAGTAGCTTAGTCTTCTTGAGAAACATAGATGGTAACTTTTCAGGACAAACTTTCTTTTAAAGGATGATGATTATGTTATATACATATATAAAGGCATTAATTTAATAATTAAACTATTTTTATTTACATCAAATTGATACTTTATATACATATATAAAGGCATTGCGAAGTGCTCGATTTTTGAAGTTGAACGGCCCAAATAGCAAGTGAAGCGGATCTAAAATGGGCCCATAATCGATTTTTGAAGATTTAATTCAAGAATTGCATGGTTATTAAGCGGTCCACCCATCTCCTTGGCCAAGCTGGCCACTGCTCCCCCCATCCTTCGATCCTAAGCCTTCATCCATCCATCCATTGCCTCCTAATCTGATGGCTAATGAATCTGATGCAGAGGAGCCTTAGGCACGTTCCAAGTGCGATCCGTGGCCACTAACACAAATAAATCTTACCAGTCTAAAGCAGCCAATCCGATGGTCACAAGGGAACAAGTCTGTTTAGTCCTCTCTATTTAAGGACCCTTAGGCTATAAGAAAAATACCTCTTAGAGAGAGGAGACCGTATAGGGTAGAGGATACTACTTGGGTTACAGGTTGACTTCTAAGAGTGAGGTATATTAGGAAAGTGCTGTCCCTACGCTATCTTCGAGCCGACTTCACTTTCAAGATCAAAGATTCAAAAAAGAAAAAGTAGAGAAGCATAGTTTCCTCCAAGAAGTATGAAGGAAAAAGGGGAGTTTGTTGACCATCTTCCCGACGAGACTGCGTCGATCTATCTCCTATCTTTGTTATATTTTTAATTATTTTTAGTTTATTCAATTATATTGGCACGTTCCAAGTGCGATCCGTGGCCACTAACACCAATAAATCTTACCAGTCTAAAGCAGCCAATCCGATGGTCACAAGGGAACAAGTCTGTTTAGTCCTCTCTATTTAAGGACCCTTAGGCTATAAGAAAAAGACCTCTTAGAGAGAGGAGAGTGTATAGGGTAGAGGATACTACTTGGGTTACAGGTTGACTTCTAAGAGTGAGGTATATTAGGAAAGTACTGTCCCTACGCTATCTTCAAGCCGACTTCACTTTCAAGATCAAAGATTCAAAAAAGAAAAAGTAGAGAAGCATAGTTTCCTCCAAGAAGTATGAAGGAAAAAGGGGAGTTTGTTGACCATCTTCCCGACGAGACTGCGTCGATCTATCTCCTATCTTTGTTATATTTTTAATTATTTTTAGTTTACATAATTATATTATGTAGTAGGATCCTAATTTAAATTAATATAAAATCTATTTTCTTACACCTTTAAATTCATGTTTTTTATTTTTATTGCAAGTAGATGCTAGGATCTAAATAATAGATTCTAGTACCACGTATTTTTTTTGTTTTGCACTTGTAATTTTTGTTTATCCAATCTCTTAATTTTCTTAAATCAAGTATTTTAAAACATTTAACATATTGCCTTCCCTATGGATTCGACTCGACTCACCTTTTCTATTGATTTTAAATTTTCTTAAAGAGTCGATTAATTAAACTGATAGCTGCGATGTCTTAATGACAACATCATGAGCCTATCAAATTTTTTGGCCTCATTGCTGAAGAAGTTACAAATGCAACATTTTTTATCTTTTTGATTTTTTTTTAAATTAAATTTACTGTTTTTTTATAGAAAAAAAAGGAGAAGAAAAGTTTACCATTTGGTGCGGTCAACCCTAACATCAAATTAATTTCCTTTATCATTAGTTACTTTTAATTATTTTTTCCTTTTCATTTTAACCAAAAAAAAATCTCTTTTAGTTTCCTTTTGCAAATTTCTCTTTTAGTTTTTACCTTTTTAACCAAAATTAAAATCTACTCTTTATTCCCCTGCTTAAATTAGCATAACATAAAAAGAAAAAAAAATTCTCTTAATAGTGTCCTTCTTTTTAAACTAATTAAAAAAAAGAAAAAAATATTGACCTTTTACATAACTGCCTTAAATATTAGATTAGATTTTCTACTTTAATATACGATATCTACTTGCTTTATTTGCCTAACCTAATTTTAGTCTTTTTCTCTCACACTTAATTAACCAAGATTAAAAGTATCTGTGTCTGACCTCTAACGTCCATTCAAATTAATAATTATAAATATAACTATAAGAAATAAGCCTTGAATCATCTATCAGGACTTAGGCTTTTGAATCCTTTTTCTTCTTAATTTTGTTTTATCAAATTGTACATCCACTGTCAATGCAACTTCAATAAAATTACTAATATTCCAGGCCATAATAAAAAAGCCATAGGACCCAAAAAAAAAAAAAAAGAGCCAGTGTAGACCATTTGATTTATTATAACTTAGTTCCAAATCCTACGTACCCTCAAAAAACTTGGCTCCCAATCCTAAGGAAGACACAATGTTAAGATTGAATTATAAGTTTTTTGGTTATTATAGGGTCTTAAGTAAGGATGGAAAAGAACAGCAAATTTAAAACTTGATGAGATATATTTGTGGTTTTGGTCAGAGAAGCATTAAAGGGTGACTTTAGATTTAAAAGAGAACTAGGCACCTGGTTAATTAAATGCACAACGACTTGAAAAGCACAGGACCAAAAATTAAAGGGTGATGATGCTTCGCATAGGGAGCATTAAGCTAGTCTCAATTACATGGCAATGATGCCATTCAGCATGTTGTTATACTGGGGAGTATGGGATGGTCTGAATTTATTTTATTTTTTAATCATATTTTCAAAACAATTTTATTTAAATATTAAAAATATTGATAACTTCATCAAATTAATTTTTATAATTTTTTTAAAATATAATTTTATTTATGTCTCAATTAAAGAGTAAATATGATATTCTAATACAAATTATAGTTGGATCAGCAATTGGGAAGTTTGGCCTAATCAATAAGAAAATAGTCAAGTTACAAATTAATAACTATCAGTTTACCATAAACGCTAAGTAAAATATTTTTTGATATATATTTTTTAAACATAATTAAATCAATGTCTTGGTTTATGTGATTTTTGGCAATTCATCATAGGACAATGTATTATTTTTAATATTTTAATAAAATCCTAAAATAATGTCATAGGTTCTATATATGATTTCTAGAATTTATCATAAATATATGCAAAATATTATTACTTGATATTTTCTAAAATATTATTAAAATAATGCCTTGAAACATGAATACAATGGCAATATTTATAATAAAATATTGTTTGTTTGATAATGCTTCTTAACAATTAAAAGTATTTAAGCTTAAATGACATAAAAAATAAATAAATATAGCAGCATAAAGTAGCAAATGCCACTGCAACTACATCGCTAAAATATATATTTTGTTGTAGTGCAGATTTTGTTAGCATGCTATTAAAGACTTGGAATCTTATTTTAGGCCTTCCTTTGATAATCAATGAGTATTGATCTTTATGAAGCCTCTTGGATGATTCTTTACTAGTATTTTCCTTTTTCTGTTACTATGGCAGAAGATATAATGAAATGGTTTCCCAAGGCGAACTTGATAAGTTTTCCTCGTTGTCTTATTCTTAATGATGCAATTGTTCATCATTTGTTCGGAATATCTATGGAAGAAGCATTGCAATAAAAAAGCACATAAACATTATTGGATATGGTTTTAAAACATGGACGTTCCAGAAGCCACATATCTTTTTTGAAGGGTAATTGGAGGACTTTAAGATCCCTCAAATTTATTAAAATGTGTTCCAGAAGCTGCATATCATGCAGTCTCTGGCTATTCATTGAAGTTTGTAGTTTTTGCTGGGTTATCTTTAGAGATCAGATGTTTTATTCCTTTTCTCCTTTGTACTATACTTGCTAACTATTCCAAGTGTTGTCATTGCTTATGAAGACTTCTAGCTCTACATGATTATTTGACTATACTTTCCAAGTATCGATCTGCAGAGGATATAGAGTTCTGAATAGGCCAATTGATTTAAAACCTTCTCAAGGAGCTTGTATAATGGCAGATCTTTTGTAGAATTGGTTGAGACTATAAGGAATTTGCACAGTTAATTGGAGAACTCCCCAGGAGCTAGGAGAGATGCTCAAGATAAGGATGGGTTACCGCATAGGAGGGATCGAGGTGGAAAGCGGAAGCATCTAACACTACAAGAAAATACTGAAATAGCGACGCAAATTTAGCGACGCATAATTGCGTCGCTAAATTGCGACCACTTTGTGACGCCTTTGTGACAACAAAATATTGCGACGCATTAGCGACTCATTAGCGACTCAATTAACCAAAAAATCAAAAAAAATTAAATTTTTAATATTGCGACGCAAATATTGCGTCGCAATATTTTTAAATTAATTTTTTATGAAATATAAATATCAATAAAAATATTGCGACGCAATATTTGCGTCGCAATGTTTTTAACAGAATTAAATATTTTAAATAGCGACGCAATAAAATAGATAATTAGAAAAATTATTTTTAATTTAGCGACGCACCAATTGCGTCGCAAATAATTGAAATGAAATTAAATTTTATAAAATCTAATTATCAAAAAAAATATTGCGACGCATCACAGTGCGTCGCAATGTTTTTAAAAGAATTAAATATATTAAATAGCAACGCATTAGCGACGCAATAAACTAAAAAATAAGAAAAATTATTTTTAATTTAGCGACGCAACAAATGCGTCGCAAATAATTTAAATAAATTATATTGTTTAAAGTACAAATAGTTTACAAAATATTGTGACGCATAACAGTGCGTCGCAATATTTTGAAAAGAATTAAATATTTTAAATAGCGACGCCTTAGCGACGCAATAAAATTGGAAAATAAAAAAATTATTTTTAATTTAGCGACGCAACAATTGCATCGCAAATAATTTAAATGGAATTATATTTTTACAGTATTAATATTTTAAAAATATTGCGACGCCAACCAGTGCGTCACAATATTTTGAAAAGAATTAAATATTTTAAATAGCGATGCCTTAGCGATGCAATAAACTAGAAAAATAGAAAAATTATTTTTAATTTAGTGACGAAACAATTGCATCGCAAATAATTTAAATGGAATTATATTTTTTACAGTATTAATATTTTAAAAAAGATTGCGACGCCACCCAGTGCGTCGCAATATTTTGGAAAAAATTAAATATTTTGAATAGCGACGCAATAAAATAGAAAATAAATTAAAATTATTTTTAATTTAGCGATGCAATAACTGCATCACAATTATTTTAAATAAAATTAAATTTTATAAATTATAAATATGACAAAAAATAATTACGACGTAACACAGTGAGTTGCAATATTTTTTAAAAATTAATTATGTTAAATAGCGATGCATTAGCGATGTAATAAGCCAAAAATTAATTAGAAAATTATGTTTTAATATAGCGATGTACTTGTTGCATCGTAATTAGAATTAAATTAATTTTTATATATATAATTATCATATTAAAAAAATACGATGCAACCCTTTGCGTCGTATATTTAAAAAAATTAATTATGTTAAATAGCGATCGGTCCAAATCGATCGTGACCGATCAGAATAAGGGCTTGGATCGATCGCAAACCTCGGATCGTCGCCAATCGGACCGATCGCCACCGAGATCGGTCGTGGCCGATCGGGATCAGGGCTTGGATCGATCGCAACCGTCGGATCGTCGCCGATCGGACGATCGCCACGGTCCGAGATCGGTCGTGGCCGATCGGGATCAGGGCTTGGATCGATCGCAACCGTCGGATCGCCGATCGGACCGATTCGGTCCGATCGGTCGTCGCCGATCGGGATCAGGGCTTGGATCGATCGCAACCGTCGGATCGTCGCCGATCGGACCGATCGCCACGGTCCGAGATCGGTCGTGGCCGATCGGGATCAGGGCTTGGATCGATCGCAACCGTCGGATCGTCGCCGATCGGACGATCGCAACGGTCCGAGATCGGTCGTGGCCGATCGGGATCAGGGCTTGGATCGATCGCAACCGTCGGATCGCCGATCGGACCGATCGCCAGATCGGTCGTCGCCGATCGGGATCAGGGCTTGGATCGATCGCAACCGTCGGATCATCGCCGATCGATCGCCACGGTCCGAGATCGGTCGTGGCCGATCGGGATCAGGGCTTGGATCGATCGCAACCGTCGGATCGTCGCCGATCGGACGATCGCAACGGTCCGAGATCGGTCGTGGCCGATCGGGATCAGGGCTTGGATCGATCGCAACCGTCGGATCGCCGATCGGACCGATCGCCACGGTCCGGATCGGTCGTCGCCGATCGGGATCAGGGCTTGGATCGATCGCAACCGTCGGATCGTCGCCGATCGGACGATCGCCACGGTCCGAGATCGGTCGTGGCCGATCGGGATCAGGGCTTGGATCGATCGCAACCGTCGGATCATCGCCGATCGGACGATCGCAACGGTCCGAGATCGGTCGTGGCCGATCGGGATCATGGCTTGGATCGATCGCAACCATCGGATCCGATCGGACCGAGATCGGTCGTCGCCGATCGGGATCAGGGCTTGGATCGATCGCAACCGTCGGATCGTCGCCGATCGGACGATCGCCACGGTCCGAGATCGGTCGTGGCCGATCGGGATCAGGGCTTGGATCGATCGCAACCGTCGGATCGTCGCCGATCGGACGATCGCAACGGTCCGAGATCGGTCGTGGCCGATCGGGATCAGGCTTGGATCGATCGCAACCGTCGGATCCCGATCGGACCGACGGTCCAGATCGGTCGTCGCCGATCGGGATCAGGGCTTGGATCGATCGCAACCGTCGGATCGTCGCCGATCGGACCGATCGCCACGGTCCGAGATCGGTCGTGGCCGATCGGGATCATGGCTTGGATCGATCGCAACCGTCGGATCGTCGCCGATCGGACCGATCGCAACGGTCCGAGATCGGTCGTGGCCGATCGGGATCAGGGCTTGGATCGATCGCAACCGTCGGATCGCCGATCGGACCGATCGCCACGGTCCGAGATCGGTCGTGGCCGATCGGATCAGGGCTTGGATCGATCGCAACCGTCGGATCGTCGCCGATCGGACCGATCGCCGGTCCGAGATCGGTCATGGCCGATCGGGATCAGGGCTTGGATCGATCGCAACCGTCGGATCATCGCCGATCGGACCGATCGCAACGGTCCGAGATCGGTCGTGGCCGATCGGGATCATGGCTTGGATCGATCGCAACCGTCGGATCCGATCGGACCGATCGGATCGGTCGTCGCCGATCGGGATCAGGGCTTGGATCGATCGCAACCGTCGGATCGTCGCCGATCGGACCGATCGCCACGGTCCGAGATCGGTCGTGGCCGATCGGGATCAGGGCTTGGATCGATCGCAACCGTCGGATCGTCGCCGATCGGACCGATCGCAACGGTCCGAGATCGGTCGTGGCCGATCGGGATCATGGCTTGGATCGATCGCAACCGTCGGATCGCCGATCGGACCGATCGCACGGTCCGAGATCGGTCGTCGCCGATCGGGATCAGGGCTTGGATCGATCGCAACCGTCGGATCGTCGCCGATCGGAGATCGCCACGGTCCGAGATCGGTCGTGGCCGATCGGGATCATGGCTTGGATCGATCGCAACCGTCGGATCGTCGCCGATCGGACCGATCGCAACGGTCCGAGATCGGTCGTGGCCGATCGGGATCAGGGCTTGGATCGATCGCAACCGTCGGATCGCCGATCGGACCGATCGCCACGGTCCGAGATCGGTCGTGGCCGATCGGGATCAGGGCTTGGATCGATCGCAACCGTCGGATCGTCGCGATCGGACCGATCGCCGGTCCGAGATCGGTCATGGCCGATCGGGATCAGGGCTTGGATCGATCGCAACCGTCGGATCGCCGATCGGAC
>UESW01002974.1:106591-137929 GCA_900491605.1 Calamus simplicifolius | reverse complement strand
TATTCTCAATCTCATGGTCCTGTAATAAAAAATATTATAATATTTTCATGAGATTACACTCAGTAAGTAAACCATGTTATGCAGTCAAATCATAGCATGATAATCAATAAACACAATAGATGATTTGCATGCTTAAACATTATACAATTACTCAAACATGCAATGTAAGTAAACCCATCATTGTTATATTATCATATGTGTCCCACGGCCCTGGCAATGCCCCATAACAAAGGAGAGCCGCAGCGGCACATATAAATATAATTCAAATCATTTGCACTCATCATTGTTGTATTATATCATAGCAAATTATCAGTGCATATAAACAATTTATTGTCATATTATATTATATATGTCCCACGGCCCTGCAATGCCCCATAACAAAGGAGAGCCGTGGCAGCACATATAAATATATTCATTCTTTTGCATTCACAATCACTCCATTATGCAATGTAAGTATTATATCATGCGTGTCCCACGGCCCTGCAATGCCTCATCTGAGCACCTCCTCTAGATGTGTATGGCCATAGCAAAGGAGAACCACGGCGGCACTTATGAATATAATACCAATCATTTGCAGCCATAACCACTCAATTACTATATAAGTAAACCCACTGTTTATACTCTCAATGGTAACTGTAAATGTGACCCACGACCCTGCAATACCTCAATCAGAGCACATCCTCCAGATGCGTGGCCATCAATATCCACAGAACACATTGTACGATGTGTGAGGCCATACCATAACAGAACACACTCTACGATGTATGTGGCCATAAAAATCATACAGAACACATGTAAGACATGTGGGCCATACCATACACACTCGTCAGTGTGGGAGGCCGTAAAAAATATACAGAACATGTCTACAATATGTGGGGCCATATCATAACAGAATACATCTCCAGTGTGTGTGGCCATAAAAATCATACATCAATACATCAATCATGTAGCAAAACAGTGGATTATACTTACTGAACAATTGCATGTAATATATCACATCAATGTCATACTAACTGCATCTCTTATGCATAATAACTGCATCTCTCATGCATAGCAACTGCATCTCTCATGCATAATAACTGCATCCCTCATGCATATCATCCGCACATGAAATCATAGCACATGAACAGCCATGTATTCATCTACTTACAATTTAGCCAATAACAATTCTTCATATCATAATTCACAATTTAACTATGCATATCCTGAAATAATTCATTTAATGAACTGATAACTGGTTTACTTACCTCCGCACGCAATCCAACAGATATATCAGCTAATCAGATGTCAGGATACCTGGAGGATTATTTTACACAATTAAATGATTAAAATCTGGATCATAAAATGATTCCTAAGACTCTACCTGACCAATCCACGGGCCCAACTTCGGACTCGAATATCTCTCACCATACTCACTCAAATGGGGAAGTAAAATCATCCCCAGAAACTAGATTCAACCTAGATTCCAACCATATAATTATTTTATATTCTTCGGCCCATTACAGGGCCCAAAAACTCTGTCTAAAATGGCCCTATAAAATGGCCCAAAAGGCCCTGAACCGGCCGGCCCAGCCGGCCCGGTTCAATCTTTGATCCGCCCGATCCCTTGTTTCACCGAACAGGGGACGGGAACATGGCCGGCGGCCGGGGCCGCCGCCGGCCAAATTGGGGGCGGCCCGGCCGCCGGTGGCCGGGCCAGAGCCAGCCGCCACCGCGGCCGGCCGCCAATCCACCTCTCTTTCCCTCAATTTCACTCATCTCCTTCCACTCACCCGCGCAGCACGGTGCTGTGCCGGCGGCACGGCCGGCCACCTTGGCCGGCCGGACCTCCACCGGACGCACGCCCGGCGCCGATGGAGGCGACAGACCAAGGCTCAGGCCCGAAGAGGCGGCGAGCATGCCGCCGGGCCCGAACCAACCGACGGAAGCTGGTTCGGCTTCCGCCACCGCGCGAGAGGAGGGCCAATTGGCCCTCTCTCTCCACTCTCTCTCCACCACTACCCCGCCGGATGCCTTCCCCGGCGCCGACGGGGTCGCCGGCCAAATATCAGGCCCGCGCGGCAGCGAGCACGCCGCCGGGCCTGAACCAAGGCTTGCCGGCCGCTTCCTATCTCTCTCTCGCTCTCGTGTTCTCTCTCTCTCCCTCTCTCATGCTCTCTCTCTCTCTGGTTCTCTCTCTCTTTCTCTCTCTCTCTCTCTCTCTCTCTGGCTATTTCTCTCTCTCTCACGCTCGCTCTTCTCTCTCTTATGCTCTCTCCTTCTCTCTCTCTCTAGAAGCCAGGAAATTTACCTGATGGAGGAAGTGCGCCTGCGTGAAGGAAGGGTCCTCATCCTCCCTATTTATTCACCTGAGCAGCGCCTCGGATCTGAGTTTTCTCGGAAGGCCAAACGCTTCGCCTGGAGCGAAGCGTTAGTCTGGGAACCCAATAGTCAGGAGCTTGGTTCATTTGAACCAAGCCTGGTTCATCTGAACCAAATCTAGTTCGTTTGAACCGGGTATTACAAATACCTTCCATCCTTTCGAAGATTTTGTGAAGATCAGCTCCAAAGGATTCAACTGAATTGCTTAAGGTAAAGGAGATCATGTCCAGTCTCGAATTAAGTTCTTCCTTCAACTGATTAAAGTCTTCTTTTAATTGAGAAATTTCTTGAGATCTCTGGCTATCATACTCAGCAAGCAAAGCTCTCAGCTGACCAATTTGTTCATCAGAGAATCTCCCAGAATTTGTTATAGACTGATGTGGAGGTGAGGGATAGTACTAGGTCCGGCCTCTGAAGGTCCAGCTGAAGAAGGTCCCGCAATAGATGGATCAGGGACAGATGGTCCCTCAGTGGATGGTCCCGGGATGTCTTCTACTCTGGTTTTCTGCTCTGCTCTTTCCTCTCTTCCTCCTTTCATCCAAACACCATTCAATTTCTTGAAGCCCATCCGATGAATAGTAGATATGCTATAGTAATCAGTGTGTCTCAATTTTCTTAAAGGTTCATTCTCCATAATGAGCACACCTTGGCTTCTAAAGATTAGTGTCAAAATCATACCATATGGCAGTGTTGATCTCTTCTTTGTAGCTGCCTCTGCCATGTATCCAATCATCATGCCAGCTAAGTTGACTGGCCTTCCAGTAATTATGCAATCCATTAACAGAACGTCTCGCTCCGAGACATACTCGAATCTACCAATTTTTGGAAAACAAGATTCTTCCACAGATATTATGTAGTAATCTGAGTTCTAGATTCAATTGATTTGCAAGGATTTCTTCAAACTCAGTTACATCTCTCCCTAGCATTCTTGTCAATGCTCCACTTCTATCCTCATGTTGATATTCCATTAAACCGATTGTGGGCATTTCCAATAAGTTTCCAAGAATCTCAGAGGTTATTGTCACTCTTGTTCCTCTTACTATACTTATTAATCCACCTTCTCCTCTGCTTAAACCATTGTAAAACTCTCTCACTAAGGCTGGATATGTGGGTATATCAAGTGAACAGATTTTTTCCATCCCATTTCCTTCAAACTTCTTCCTATAGTGAAACCTTCCGACTCAAAGAAATCAAAATTCACCTTTCTCCCAGTGGTAATGGTCTTACCGGCTAAATGATCAACCTTGGGTGAAGATGGTGAAGGAGGGGAATCCTCTTGAGTGGCCGAAGAGGAAGAAGGCGAGGGTTGCCTCCGAACAGTGCGTCTCTTCGTTGGAACGGATGCTCCACCGATGAATCCGCGCCTCTTAGGTGCCATTGAGAAGATTGGAAGATTAATCAAGGGTTTTGAGTAGATTGGGGAAGTTGGAAAGGCTTTGGAGCTTTTTGGTTAGGTTTTGGAGACGAATGGAATGATTGGGGGTCGACTCCGCCTTTTTATTTTTGACCTAGCTCGACTTAGAGTCGACTCCCGAAAACTGGGTGTCGGCTCCGAACCAGAAAATCTGTCAGCGCTCGAATTAGAGTCGGCTCCACAAAAGCCAGAGTCGGCTCTAATCGCTTAGACAGAACATCAAAAACTCAGGTGTCGACTCCACAAACTGTCAGAGTCGACTCTAACAGTTTCAGAGATAAAAATTTAAGTTTCAAGGATTTGAAACTATTCAAATTAATCATCAAATTATAGATTAATGTTCCTTAGCAATTGGGGAAACAATGAATCAAGATCTAGATAGATTTCCTTATTGAAATATCAAGATTTTTCAAGAAAATGATGAAATCTAGATAGATGTCCTTAAGAGTTTCAGAAAACTATTCCAAAGGATCACAAACTCCTAATTCTCCTCTAAGATAACAAAATCTCTCTTCACTTAAGGGTTTTGTTAATATATCTGCCAGTTGTTCTTCAGTATTCACATAATCAAGACAAATTTCATTATTGGCTACATGTTCTCTTATAAAGTGATATCTTATTTCAATATGCTTTGTTCTTGAATGTTGAATTGGATTTTTAGTTAGATTTATTGCACTTGTATTATCACATCTTATAGGTGTCTTATCAAGTGTGATACCATAGTCTTCAAGTTGTCTCTTAATCCATAGGATTTGAGCACAGCAACTTCCAGCTGCAACATATTCTGCTTCCGCAGTAGATAATGCAACCGAATTTTGCTTTTTGCTAAACCATGAGATTAAGTTACTTCCTAAAAATTGGCATGCACCACTTGTGCTTTTTCTATCTAACTTGCATCCAGCATAATCAGAATCAGAATAAGCAATCAGATTTAATGTGGAGTCTCTAGAATACCATAAACCTACATTTTTTGTTCCACTTAAGTATCTTAGTATTCTTTTAACAGCAATTAAATGTGATTCTTTAGGTTCTGACTGAAATCTAGCACATAAGCAAACAGCAAACATTATGTCTGGTCTACTTGCAGTTAAATAAAGTAGGGATCCGATTATACCTCGATAATATTTTGATCAACCTTCTTACCTTCTTCATCTTTGTCCAGCTTGCATGAAGGACTCATTGGTGTTCCGAGGGGTTTAATTGATTCCATACCAAACTTCTTTAGAATTTCTCTTGTGTACTTTGTTTGGTTGATAAAGATACCCTCTTTGCTTTGTTTGATTTGGAGTCCAAGGAAGAAATTGAGTTCTCCCATCATGCTCATTTCAAATTCTCCCTGCATTAACTTAGCAAACTCTTGACATAGAAGATCGTTAGTAGCACCAAATACAATGTCATCAACATAAATTTGAACTACAAGTAAATCTTTATCTTTTCTTTTCAAAAATAATGTTTTATCAACATTTCCTCTTGTAAATTCATTTTCAATCAAAAATTTACTTAGTCTATCATACCAAGCTCTAGGTGCTTGTTTCAAACCATATAATGCTTTGTGCAATTTAAAAACGTGATTTGAAAATTCATGATCTTCAAAACCTGGTGGTTGTTCTACATAAACTTCTTCATTTATAAATCCATTTAAAAATGCACTTTTGACATCCATTTGAAATAAATTAATGTTCATGTGACATGCAAATGCTAGTAATAGCCTAATGGCTTCTAATCTAGCTACAGGTGCAAAAGTTTCATCAAAATCAATACCTTCTTCTTGATTATATCCTTTTGCAACTAATCTAGCTTTGTTTCTAATTACTATGCCATTTTCATCTAGTTTATTTCTAAAAACCATTTTGATCCTATAACTGAATGATCTTTAGGTCTTTCAACTAAAGTCCATACATTATTTCTAGTGAATTGGTTTAATTCTTCTTGCATAGCTAGCATCCAATTATTATCTTTTTCAGCTTCTTCAATGGTTTTAGGTTCAATTTGAGAGACAAATGCAAAGTGATTACTAATATTTCTCATAGATGATCTAGTTCTTATTCCTTGAGATGGATCACCTATAATCAATTCCTTGGGATGACTATAAGCGTATCTCCAATCTCTTGGTAGATCTATATCATTATGATTAGTATTAATATCATCAGCATTAGGCGAATCATTATCTTTAACTTCTTGTTCATGATCTGAAGATACATCGATATTAAGTTTTTCAAGATTGTTTTCGAGAATGTTTGTATCTTCCTCATCATCAATCTTTTTGGAACTTGATGTTAAAGATTCATCAAAAATTACATGAATTGATTCTTCAACAATTAAAGCTTCTTTTTGAATACTCTATATGCTTTACTAGTTGTTGAATAACCTAAGAATATTCCTTCATCTGATTTTGCATCAAATTTACCTAAGTTATTTTTACCATTATTATGAATAAAACATTTACAACCAAATGCATGAAAATATTTATATTGGGTTTTCTATCATGCCATAATTCGTAAGGTGTTTTCTTTAAGAATTGGTCTTATTAAGGCTCTATTTAGGATGTAACATGCTGTGTTAATAGCTTCCGCCCAAAAGTATTTGGTAGGTTTACTTTCGCATAGCATGGTACGGGCCATGTCTTCTAGAGTCCTATTTTTCCTTTCAACTACACCATTTTGTGTGGGGTCCTAGGTGCAGAAAAATTATGATTAATACCATTTTCATTGCAAAACTTTCAAATAAGTGATTTTCAAATTCAGTTCCATGATCACTTCTTAGAGATACTATGGTAGTGTTTTTCTCATTTGTGACTTTCTTGAAGAATTTCATGAATATCGAGAAAGTCTCATCTTTGTGAGCTAAAAATAATACCCAAGTGAATCTAGAGTAATCATCTACTATCACAAGACCATATTTCTTTCCTCCTAGACTTGTGGTTCTAGTTGGTCCAAAAAGGTCCATGTGAAGTAGCTCTAATGACCTAGAAGTTGAAACAATATTTTTAGATTTAAAGAACTTCTTGTTTGTTTTCCAAATTGACATGCATCACATATTTTTTTTTCAAAATCTAATTTAGGTAAGCCTTTAACTAAATCCATTCTAATTAGTTTTGAAATAAGGTGTGTGCTTGCGTGACCTAATCTACGATGCCACAACCAACCAATCTCATTTATATTAGCATTATCAGCAATCAAGCAATGATTACTTAAGATAATTTGTCTAAATCAATCAAGTATACATTGCCATTCTATAACCAATAAAACAATGCTATTATCAATGGGATTAGCTACAGTGCATAATGAAGATTCAAAAGATACTTTAAAACCTTTGTCACATAATTGGCTTATACTAATTAATTATGCTTTAAACCATCAACATAAAGTACATTATCAATAAATGTGGATGGAGTTATTTGAATTTACCAAACCCCAAGATTTGGCCTTTGCCATTGTCGCAAACGTAACAACTCCACCTTTCTTTTCTTCAGGGTGATGAATTCTCTTTGTCACCCGTCATATGTCTTGAGCAGCCACTATCAAGATACCACTTTTTCTTTGATCTTTTGGCCACAAGACATTCCTGCAATAAATCAGACTTTATGTTTAGGTACCCAAGCTTTCTTGGGTCCTTCATGGTTAGTAGCAACAAATATTGTTCCTTTCGGAACCCAAATTTTCTTTCCTTTAGTATTTAATTTTTCGTTATTACTTAATGTTTTGCATCAAAAGATTTATGTCCTTTTTGATTACATTTAAAATAAGTAATATTACTTTGGTTAGCTTTTACAAAAATATTTTTCAATGATTTTTGTTTTCTAAATGTGTTATACCCTAAACCTACTTTGTCAAAAACTGCTTTTTGACTATCTAATCATATTAGTTTAGTTGAGCTTAGAGTAAATTTCTCAACAATGTCTTTATATTTTTAACATCTTTCTTTAGAAAATCATTTTCATTAGAGATTGATTCTTTCTCTTTAATTAGATTTTCATTCTCAGATTTAATCAAATCAATCTTATGAGCAAAATCATTCTTTTCATTAAAAAGTATTTCCTTTTTATCTTTTAAATCTTTAACTACAAGATTTAACTCATTTTTCTCATTAATTAAATTTAAGTTTTCATTTTTCAAAATTTGTGTTTCTTTTTCAAAGCCTTGAAATCAATCATCAAGTTCATTAAATGCTTCAAAATTTCATCAAAAGTAAATTCATCATCGGGGGTTTCGGTACTTACCTCTTCGTTGTCGTCCGCCATGAAGCAAACATTTGCAACTTCTTTTTGTTCTTCTTCTTCGGAAGAAGATTCCTCACTGTCACTCCAAATTGCCATGTAGGCCTTTTTCTTTTTTTGTAGGCCTTCTTAAGTAAAGGACATTCATATCTAAAATGCCCCGCTTTTTACATTCATAGCATAGTAAGGGCTCTTTCTCTTTGTCTTGTCCTTTTCTTTTTTCTTATCCTTTTCTCCTTCCCATTTTTGATCCAAATTCTTCTTGTGGAAGGGCCTCCTTCTTTGCATAAATTTCTTGAATTTCCGTGCAAGGAGGGCTGTCTCATCATCATCATCCTCATCATTGCTGCTGCTATCTTCAACTTTTGCAGCTTTAGGGCGATGGTCTTCTTCTTTCTTGACTCATCCTCATTGACATGTTGTTTAACTTGAAGCTCATGAGTCATTAGCGAACCAAGAAGCTCTTCCAATGGTAGGATGTTCAGATCTTTGGCTTCTTGTATGGCTGTCACCTTGGCTTCCCAAGTCCTTGGAAGTGACCTAAGAATTTTGCGAACAAGCTCAGAGTTAGTATATACTTTTCAAGACTTTTCAAACCATTCACAATATCAGTGAATCTAGTGAACATGCATGTGATGGTTTCATTTTGTTCCATGGTAAATAATTATATTTATGAACCAAAATATTATCTTTGATTCTTTTACTTGGTTTGTTCCTTCATGTGTATTTCCAACCTATCCCAAATTTCTTTTGTGGAATTACATGTTGAGATTCGGTTGAATTCATTAGAATCTAAGGAACAATACAAAATTTAATGGCTTTAGCATTTAATTGTGCCATTCTCCTATCATTATCATTCCAATCCCTTTCGGGCTTAGGAACAATAGTGCCATCAACTACGTGTGTGGGTGTACTAGGTCCATTCATTATACTCCCCATAATTCATAGTCAGAAGCTTGAATGAATATTCTCATTCTAGCTTTCCAATATGAATAGTTGGTTCCATTAAATAAAGGAGGTCTATTTGTAGAATGACCTTCAGCAAAACATGAACCACTTTGTGTTGCCATAAGGATCTTTAGCCCTTGATCGTGAGATCAAATTCTAAATGAGCACTAGCTCTGATACCAATTGTTGGCCCATATGGCAACCCAAGAGGGGGGGTGAATTGGGTTCTTAAAAATTAAGACTTTTGAAATGTTTTAAAACAAATTAACTCAAGATGTGCAAGTGAGAGAAATTAACTTATAAGCAATGCACAAACAGAAATATAAGAGAGATAGAGTGAGAGACAAATGAGCACGGCAAACACAAAAGATTTTATAGTGGTTCGGTGCAACCAGCACCTACGTCCACTCCCAAGATTCACTTGGATCCACACTATAATCTCCCTAGATTACAGCCAAGTTGTTTTACAAGCTCACAACTCAAACTTGTTGTTTTTTCAGGATCACAACAAACCCAGCCAGTTTTACACAGGCTTACCAGCATAAAACCCTAACCCAAGCTTAACCAAGCTTGAACCGAGGTAAAACTACCTCCTCTAGTTCAATCCCCTAGATTGAACTAGGCACAAACAAAATAAGTATTGTTTTTGAAATACAAAGCTCCTCAAAGAGCAAATATACAAATTAAGAATAACAAGGTTTAGAAAAGCCTGATTTGTAGATGGTTGGCTTTTGAGCTTTTCTTCTTTTCTTCTTTTCTTCTTCTCCTTGCTGGATTGAATCAAGCCTCAGCTTCGATTCTTCACAGTTGAAGCAGTTGAGAAGAGTTGAAAAGCAAGAAACGAATCTCCTTTCTCCAAGTTGGGAAATCCACCAAGACTTTGATTTGAACGCTTTGGATTCCTCTTGAGCTTTTTGGAGTGGAGTGGATTTGAGCTAGAAGGTTTTCCTCTTAAGATTCAAGCTCTTGGATTTTTGAAATGGGATTTGTCTATCTCAGATTTTCTCTCTTTTTCTTTCTATCTTCCGTTCTTTTTTTTGAACAATAGTCTTCCCTTTTTATAGATTTCTTTCACACCATTTTTGGAAGAAAAACTATCCGTTGGAGTGTACCTTGTAGCAAAATATATCCGTTAGAAATAAGGTAAAATAGAAATATTACCGTTAGAGCTGATCTGGCAACTTGATTTTTCATTCCAGGTGGGTTGGAGTCGACTCTAACTTTTCTGGAGTCGGCTCTAGCTCGAGGCATTCAAAACGATATTTCTGGAGTCGTCTCTGGCTTTTCTGGGGTCGACAAGAAACTTTTCCGGAGTCGACTCTAACTTACCCGGAGTCGACTCTAGGTTGGGACCAGAAAAATTGACTTTCTGCTTCTTCTGTAAGAGTCGACTCTAACAATCTCGGAGTTGACTCTAACGTCCGTGCCAGTTCCGGAGTCGGCTCTGTGATTCTCGGAGTCGACTCTAATGTCTACAATTCTTACCTAGACATTAGATTCGATCCAGAACACTATAAACTTCTGATTTTGATCATTCAATAGTCTTATAATCTGAAATACTAAATCAAAATCATTAGAGCCTCCAATAGTTATACTCAAGTAGTTTTGTTAATCATCAAAATCATCAATTGGGTCAACATCTAAGAACCTAATTCATCCCCTCCCTCTTGGGTTGTCATCTGGGCCAACAATTGGTATCAAAGCTAGTGCTCATCCTTCCTTGATCTAATAATCAAGAGCTAA
Organism: Calamus simplicifolius; assembly: GCA_900491605.1. Classification (NCBI taxonomy): domain Eukaryota; kingdom Viridiplantae; phylum Streptophyta; class Magnoliopsida; order Arecales; family Arecaceae; genus Calamus; species Calamus simplicifolius. The sequence goes on along the minus strand of UESW01002974.1, from coordinate 127,247 downwards.
AGATCCAAATGGGAGCTCAAGCTGGTTCTTCTTTTCTTGAGGAACAATCTACAAATCGTCCTCCATTGTTTAATGGCGCTAACTATTTATATTGGAAAGCTGGAATGAGAATATTCATTTAAGCTTTGGACTATGATTTATGGAGTGTCATTATCAATGGTCCTAGCACTTCTACACACTTAATTGATGAATCCATTGTTCCTAAGCTCGAAAGGGATTAGAATGAGAATGATAGAAAAATGGCTCAGCTCAATGCCAAGGCCATGAATGTCCTATACTGCTCCTTGGATGCAAATGAATTCAATTGAATATCTACTTCTATCTCAGCCAAGGAGATATGGGATCGGTTGAAAGTTACCCATAAGGGAACCAACCAGGTTAAAGAGTCCAAGATTAACATTCTTGTGCATAAATATGAACTCTTTAATATGGATCAGAATGAGTCCATCACTTGCATGTACTAGATTTACGGACATTGTGAATGGATTAAAAAGTCTTGGAAAGACCTCTACTAACTCTGAGCTTGTCCAAAAAAATTCTTAGGCCCCTTCTAAGAGTATGGGAAACTAAAGTGACAGCAATCCAAGAAGCCAAAGATCTGAACAACCTACCTTTGAAGGAGCTCCTTGGATCACTCATGACCCATGAACTCACAATGAAGCAATATTTTGAAGATGTAAAGAAGAAAAGGACTATAGCACTAAAAGCTACAGAAAAGGAAAATAGCAGCACTGAAGAAAGTTAAGATGATGATGATAACACTCTCCTTGCAAGAAAGTTCAAGAAATTCATGCAAAGAAATATGTCATTCCACAAAAGAAAAATTGGTGTCAAGATGGAAGGAGATAAGGAGAAGGATAAAGAGAAAGAAAAAGATCCCTTGATATGCTATAAATGTAAGAAGCTCGGATATTTTAGATCTGAATATCCTCAACTTAAAAAGAGATATAGAAAGAAAAAGAAAGCATACGTTGCAACTTGGAGCAACAATGAGGAATCTTCATCCAAAGATGAACAACAAGAAGTTACCAATATATGTCTTATGACAAATGAAGAAGAAAGGTAAGTTCTGAAACTCCTACTTACGATTTCACCTTTGATGAACTTTATGATGCTTTTAATGAATTGTTGTATAATTTTAAAGTTTTGAGAGCAAAGAACAAAAATCTAAAACTAAAAATCAAAGTCTTCTTAGAAAGAAAGATGATTTTGCCATTGAACTTGAAAAAAAAATCTGAAAAGCAGGATTTAGAAAAGAAAAAGATATAATTTCTGTTAAAAATTAGAATTTAAAAAATAATCTTAAAAAATACAAAAGTATTGTTGAAAAATTTATATATAGCTCGAAAAAACTTAATTTACTTTTGAATAATCAAAGAGCTATTTTTGATAAAGCTGGTTTGAGATACAAACCATATAAGAAATAAAAACTTGTTAACAATTTCTTTGTTAAGAAATTGGTTGAAAATGATATTTTTTGTTTTTGTTATGGTAAGAAAGGCTATAAATCCTATGTTTGCAATCATAAGATTTCACATATAAATGCTGGTTATAAAGGAAAAATGATTTGGGTTCCAAAAGAAACAATATTTTTTGCTACTAACCATGAAAGCTCAAAAAGGCTTGGGTAACTAAACATAAGATGTGATTGCTTTGCAGGTGTATCTTGCAGCCAAATGATCAAAAAGAAAATGGTATCTTGACAGTGGCTACTCAAGATATATGACGGATGATAAAGATCAATTCATCACCCTTGAAGCCAAAAGAGATGGAGTGGTGACCTTTGGAGATAATGGTCAGGGTCACATTATGTGTATTGGTAAAATTTAGATCACTCCATTTACTTTTATTGAGAATGTTTTATATGTTGATGGATTAAAACATAATTTAATTAGCATTAGCCAACTATGTGATAAAGATTTCAAAGTTTCCTTTGAAGCTTCTATCTGCACGGTAACTAATCCCATTGACAATAGCATTATCTTTGTTGCAAAAATAGAAATGACAATGTATACTTAATTGACTTGGATAACTTATCTGCAAGTAACCATTGCCTAATTGCTGATAATGCTAAGATAAATGAGATTGGATGTCTATGGCATCGTAGATTAGGTCATGCAAGCACACAGTTAATTTCAAAATTACTTAGAATGGATTTGGTCAAAGGTCTTTCAAAATTAGACTTCGAAAACAATAGAGTTTGTAATGCATGTCAATTTAAAAAATAAATAAAAATTCTTTCAAATCCAAAATATTGTTTCCACTTCTACGCCACTCGAGCTACTACACATGGAACTTTTTAAACCGACTAGAACTACTAGTCTATGAGAAAAGAAATATAGTCTTATGATAGTAGATGATTACTCTAGATTTACTTGGGTATTATTTTTGGTTTACAAAGATGAGACTTTCTTGATTTTTCTAAAATTCTTCAAGAAAGTCACAAATGAAAAACCTTTGCATCAGTTGTTAGATTAGAAGCCATAAGGTTATTACTTGCATTTGTATGTTGCATGAATATCAACTTATTTCAAATAGATGTAAAAAGTGTTTTTGAATGATATTAGAAATGAAAAAGTTTATGTTGAACAACCATCTAATTTTGAAGATCATGAATTTTTAAATCATGTGCTTAAACTACACAAAGTACTTTATGGTTTAAAATAGGCATCTAGAGCTTGGTATGATAGACTTAGTAAATTTCTGATTGAAAATAATTTTTCTAGAGGTAATGTTGATAAAATTCTATTTTTAAAAATAAAAAAATTATTAATAGTATAGATTTATGTTGATGGCATTATATTTGGTGCCAGTAACAATCTTCTTTGTCAAGATTTTGCGAAGTTAATGCAGGGAGAATTTGAAATGAGCATGATGGAAGAACTGGATTTCTTCCTTGGACTTTAAATCAAAAAAGAAAGAGAGGAAATTTTTATTAACCAAACAAATATATGAAGAAAATTCTTAAGAAGTTTGGTATGAAAATCGTCAAACCTCTTGGCACACCAATGAGTCCTTCATGCAAACATGATAAAGATGAAGATGGTAAGAAAGTAGATCAAAAGCTTTATAAAGGTATGATTGATTTTCTACTTTATTTAACTGCTAGTAGACCAGATATCATGTTTGCTGTATGTTTATGTGCTAGATATCAATCCGATCCTAGAGAATCTCACTTAATTGCTGCAAAAAGAATTTTAGATATTTAAGTGAAACAAAAAATGTAGGATTATGGTATTCTAGAGACTCACCATTTGATTTGATTGCATATTCTGATTCTGATTTTTCTGGTTGTAAACTAGATAGAAAAAGCACATGTAGTGCATGTCAATTCTTAGGCAATTACTTAATCTTTTGGTTTAGCAAAAAGCAAAATTCAGTTGCATTATCAACTGCTAAAGCTGAATATATTGCAGCTGAAAGTTGCTATGCTCAAATCCTTTGGATTAAGCAACAACATGAATGAAGATTATGACATCACACTTGATAGGATTCAATTAGATGTGATAACACTAATGCAATAAATCTAACTAAAAACCCTATTCAACACTCAAGAACCAAACACATAGAGATTAGACACAATTTCATTAGAGAACATAGTGCTAACAATGATGTTTATCATGATTATGTATGTACTAATGAACAATTAGCTGATATATTTATAAAACCCTTAAGTGAAGAGAGATTTTGTTATCTTAGAGGAGAATTAAGTGTTTGTGATCCATTAAAATAGATTTGAAACCCTTAAGAATGATTATCTAGATTTCAATCCAATTTTTTGAAAAATCTCTTAAGTTTCTAAGAAAAATCATCTAGATATTTGATTCCTTGATCCCCCATATTAAAAAAAATTATCTAGAGTTTTGATCATGGCTTGACAAGTTTCAGACTTTGATACTCTTATTTTTTATTGAAACTATCATGGAGCCGACTCTACTAAAGTTAAAGTCGACTCTAAGGCCAGACAGCCTTCTGTCTGCTCATTAGAGCCGAGTCTAGCTACTGCAGAGCCGACTTTATTTGAGCACCATCTATTTTATCAATTTAGAGCTGCCCACACTATTTGCAAGAGCCAACTCTAAGTGGTCCCCAATCAATATTTTTAGGGCAGAGTCGATACTTTTTCAAACCAAATCATCTCTAAATCTTTCCAAACTTCCCTCCACTCCTCTCAAGCTTTCAAAAATCTTTGATTCTCAACTTCCTTGATCTCTAATGGCACCCAAGCATCGAGCATCAGCCATCGGAGTCACCATCACCACCGGAAGATGGTTCGTGTGTCGTCCGGCGAGGCAACCCTCTCTGAGCACACCATCAACTTCTTCCACCTCCACTTCGAGTGCTATTCCAACTCCACCCTTATATCACGTTGATTTTTGGATGGAAAGGCAATTACTATGGGGAGAAAGGTAGACTTCCACTTCCTTGACCTTGAGGGCTTTGATATTGGGAGACTTTTAAGGAATATGGATTGGGAAAAGTTTGTTCTTTGGATGTTCCAACCTACCCAGTTCTGGTTCGAGAGTTTTATTGTAATGTTGGAAGAGGAGACGGTGGTTTGGTAAGTTATGTGAGAGGAACAAGAGTTCACATAACTTCTGAAATTTTGGAAAACATTTTAGAAATGCCTATGATAGATGTGAAGCTTTATCAAGAATGTTGGGAAGAGAAGTGACTGAATTTGAAAAAGTGTTAGCTAATCAATTAAGTTTGGAGTTGAGGCTACTTCACAATATATGCAGCAGGATTTTATTTCCAAAAACTAGGAGATTTGAATATGTTTCTGAAAGAGATGTGGCTATCATGGACTATGTAGTGACTGAACAGCCTATAAATTTAGCCAGGATGATGATTGGATATATGGCGGAGGCTGGCATGAAGAGGAGATCGATCCTACCATATGGAATGGTATTGACACTGATTTTCTAAAGCCAAGGAGTAAACATTCTGGACAATGAGCCACTGAAGAAGCTGAGACACACTAATTACTACAACATCTTCACTCTTCATCGCATGGGCTTCAGAAAAATTAATGATCAATAGCAAAGGAGGAGACAGACTGATGTGCCAGAGCCAATTAGAGGATTCAGAGTGATGATGATGATGTTGAGGAGGTCCCGAGGCCTTCAGCACCTAGACCCTCTGCTTTTGGACCTTCTTTTGCTCCACTTGGACTTAGTTCTTCTTCAGCACCCCCATCGACAGCACCTTCTAGACCTTCCTCTACTTTTTCTACTGAGCAAGTCGAGCAGTTCAAAGGGTTAATCAATGCTACACTTGCGGACAAGAGGAAAGGATTAAAGAAAACTTCAAAGATCAGCTTTTGGGCATAAGACAGCTGGTTTACATTTTAGAAGAAAAAGTTAAAAAGATTGAAAAGTCAATCAGCACTTTTGCTGATAGTTTAAAGACATAATTACAAAATATTTTTGACAAAATCAAAAGAATTCTGATGATTCAGATATCTACTCCGATGCCACTATAAAACTACAAGTCAACATCGAGAAAGCAGGAACAAAGGTTGAATAAGTGATCAATGAATTTTGCAAGACCCAAAAGGATGGAATGGGAAAGATTTTAGAAGAATTGAAAAAGCTTTTAAGATTTTGAAGTGAATGTTCTCCTTCCTCTCCTGCAGTTCCATCCAATCCAACCTATTCAATCCAACCAAACAACTTATCTTAGTTTATTTTTAGGATTTTATAGTTATAATTTACTCAAATTGTTCTTAGGATTTAACTGAAAGTTGTTATGTTGATGTTTTATGTTTGTTTCATATTTAGTTTGTATTTCACTTAACTTGTACTTGATCTAATGTAATCAATGAATATGAATGAAAATGTACGAAGATTTATGACTTAATGAAATATTTGATATCTTTTTGAAATGATTGCATTATGTAATGTTTGATTCTATTATGGTGATTCGAATCTCATCCTGAACAAGGTCTACCCTATTCTTCCTTAACTTTTTGTTGATGACAAAAAGGGGAAGAGTTGTATATGCATATGGATGTTAAATAGTATGCATATATAGGGGGAGCATATTTGAATTGATAATTTGAATTGAGATTTAACAGTATGAATCATTGGATAATATTTTTTGAATTCTTGGAATAGTTGAAACGAAGTAATTGTTCAAGATGATTATGTTGAAATTTTGATTACTAGAAGTTAACTAAATTGAAACTTATGCTTTAATTAGTTATGAATATACTCAATGTTTTTGTCATCATCAAAAAGGGGAAGATTGTTGACCCAATTATTGATTTTAATGAACAACAAAACCACATGAGTATATTCCTTGTGTTACTAATTATTTTGATTAAGTGTTTCAGGTATCTAAATGTTTAATTAATCAAAATCTAAAGGAAAATTGAGTTTGAATCCAATTTTAATGTCAAGTGTCAAGTTTCAGTCATTAGAACCGACTCTAGAAGTATTAGAGCCGACTCCGGAGCGTATCGGAACAGTTTGGCACTTTTGGCATGGATTAAAGCCGACTCCTACAGAGATTAGAGCCGACTCTAATCAAAAGACAGGAAGTCCTCATTCTACATCAAATTAGAGCCGACTCATGCAGGGGATTAGAGCCAACTCTAATGGTTATACAGAGAGTGGTTTTTTGGGGCTTAATTAGAGCCGGCTCCCACATTCACTAGAGCCGACTCTAGCACGTAAAGGTGTTGATCCCACGGAAAGCCAGAGCCAACTCCACGATGAGAAAATGTTACAATTTCGAGCATCCCAACTTAGAGCCTACTCCAAGGTGATTAGAGCCGATTCTAACCTATCAAGGTGGATTTCAGAGATGTCAGAAACAATCCAAAAGTTTGTCTTTTCTTCAACGGATTTCAACGGCTCTTTCCTCTTTCATGCTAAACTCATCCTCAAGCATTTTAACGACTAGTTTTCTTTAAAAAGAGGATTAAGAAGAGATTATAAAAGGGAGCCATCCAAGCGTTTTGAAAAATAGAGAAAAAGAGAAATGAATAGAGAGCAGATCAGAAGAGAGAAAAGAAAGAGAGTAAAGCTCAGATTTGAAATCGCTATTGTTTAAAAAAGAGTTTAGAGAAATCCAAAGCATTCGAAAGTCATTTTTTAAGGATTTTCATCAAATAGAAAAGAAAAGAAGAGAGCCCTAGTTCTTCAAAAGCCTCTACATTAACGATTTTTCAAAAGTTTCAATCCTAACTTGAGGAAGATCATTTCTAAGAAAAAGAAGAAAAGAAGAAAAGCCCAACTTCAGAAATCTTCTAATTAAGCTCTTCTATTTCTATCTTGTTTATATTGCTTATTTGCTCATTTAAGGAGCTTTATATCTGTTGTAACCTTATTCTTATTGCATTTGGTTATTATTCAATCAGAGGATTGAATTAGGTGAGGCAGTTGTGCCTTGTGCAAGCTAGGAAGCTTGTGATAGGTTTTGTGCTGGTGAACCTGTGAAAATCGATCGTGTTCATTGTGATCCCATTGTAAAACAATAAGTTTGGGTTGTGAGCTTGTAAAATAACTCGGTTGTAATTAGGATGATTATAGTGTGGGCCCAAAAGTTTCTTGGGAGTGGATGTAGGTGTAGCTAACACCGAACCATTATAAATTCCTTGTATTTATCGTGCTTGTCTCTCTCTCTCTTAACTCTATCTTTTATACTCTGCTTTGCCTTTTCAGCACTACACTCATAGCATATATCCTTGTGCACTATCACTTGAGAAATTATTTTTAAGTATTAAAATTTTAAGAACCCAATTTACCCCCTCCCTCTTATGTTGCCATTTGTGCCAACAATATTCATCTCTCTTTTGAAATAAGTGTTTGCTATTATTAGATCATACGCCACTGCAAAATCTAATAAGCTCATGCCGGCTTTATTCCTATCTTCAAATCTATATCCTCCATATACCATTTCATATCCATCCCTCTGTTTACCTACATGTCCATTAAAATCTCCTTTCAAATATATTTTTTCTTCTTGTGGTATTTCTTGCATTACTTCATCTGTCTTTCTAAAATCTTGTCTTAGTTTGTTGGTCTAATCCTACTTGTGATGCATATGTACTAATTATGTTAATTATATTATTTTTAATTATAAATTTAGTGATATAATCCGATCTCCTTTCCTAGTTACCTTAACAATATATTCTTAAAATTTTTTGTCTACAATTATTCCTACTTCATTTCTATTTTTATATTTTTTAGTATAATATAATTTATATCCTGTATTCTCTATTTCTCTAGATCTTTCACCTACCCATTTAGTCTCTTATAAGCATATTATATTTACTTTTCTCCTATTCATAGTGTCCACTATCTCCATAGTTTTACCTATTAGTGTTCCTATGTTCCATATTGCTACTCTAAGCTGCCTATCATGGACTAACTTCTTTACCTGTACTCGTTCATAGTGCAGCAACCCTTGCTCACTTATCACCGCACCCGGGCACCGGTGCGGTGCTCCTTGCCCATTTTTTGAAACATCCGAAGCTAGATGTAACGTGTCTCTTAACGGGGATGTCCTAGCCCTTCACATAGTTTGATTTACAAATTCATGTATTAAGGGTTCTGACTGGGTTTTACGCTGTCTGTCAGCTACCTAACATAACTCTCCTCTTTTATCAGGGCTTGGGACCGGCCTTGGCGGAGTTCAACTCCAACTCATCATTTTATAAAATACCAAACATATGCATATACTACAAGAAATAGCAAAATAGTGACAAAATTAGTGACGAAAATTTTTGTCACTAAATTATGTTGGTTTAGTAACGAAATAGTGACTAAAATTAAAATTAATGATGGATTACTCTATTCGTCACTAAACCGTCGCTAAATTAGTGATGGACAAACCAATCCGTCACTAAATTTCATCACTAATTTAGTGACGAACAACGTCATCCACCACTAGTTTAGTGACGGATTGGTTTGTTCGTCACTGAATTAGTGACGAATTGCTCTTCTGTCACTAATTTAGTGACGAATTGCTCTTTCATCACTAATTTAGTGACGAATAAGGTCATCTATCACTAATTTAGTGACAGATTATCCTTCCATCACTAATTCATCATTAATTTAGTGATGAACAAGGTCATTTGTCACTAATTTAGTAATAGATTGCCCTTCTGTCACTCGTTCATAGTGCAGCAACCCTTGCTCACTTATCACCGCACCTGGGCACCGGTGCGGTGCCCCTTGCCCATTTTTTGAAACATCCGAAGCTAGATGTAACGTGTCTCTTAACGGGGATGTCCTAGCCCTTCACATAGTTGATTTACAAAATTCATGTATTAAGGGTTCTGACTGGGTTTTACGCTGTCTGTCAGCTACCTAACATAACTCTCCTCTTTTATCAGGGCTTGGGACCGGCCTTGGCGGAGTTCAACTCCAACTCATCATTTTATAAAATACCAAACATATGCATATACTACAAGAAAATAGCAAAATAGTGACAAAAATTAGTGACGAAAATTTTGTCACTAAATTATGTTGGTTTAGTAACGAAATAGTGACTAAAATTAAAATTAATGATGGATTACTCTATTCGTCACTAAACCGTCGCTAAATTAGTGATGGACAAACCAATCCGTCACTAAATTTCATCACTAATTTAGTGACGAACAACGTCATCCACCACTAGTTTAGTGACGGATTGGTTTGTTCGTCACTGAATTAGTGACGAATTGCTCTTCCGTCACTAATTTAGTGACGAATTGCTCTTTCATCACTAATTTAGTGACGAATAAGATCATCTATCACTAATTTAGTGACAGATTATCCTTCCATCACTAATTCATCATTAATTTAGTGACGAACAAGGTCATTTGTCACTAATTTAGTAACAGATTGCCCTTCTATCACTAAATTAGTGACGAAAAGGTAATCTATCACTAAATTATACTACAACGATTTTTTAATTAGACTACGTCTAAAAAACGTAGTCTTTTATATATAGACTACATTTTTTAAACCGTAGTCTAGGTGAGTGTAGTTAAAAGTGTGAGTGTAGTTAAAAGTCCCTCGTATAGACTACGTTTTTGACGTAGTTAAAAGCCGAAAAAACGTAGTCTTTAAATATATTTAGACTACATTTTTATCAAAAAAATGTAGTCTGTAACTGTACAAAAGACTACATTTTTATCAAAAACTATAGTTAAAAGTTAAAAAATTTAGTCTTTAAATACATTTAGACTACTTTTTATCAGAAACTGTAGTTAAAAGTCAAAAAAATGTAGTCTTTAAATACATTTGGACTACGTTTTTATCAGAAATTATAGTTAAAAGTCAAAAAACGTAGTCTTTAAATACACTACATTTTTATCAGAAATTATAGTTAAAAGTTCAAAACCGCAGTCTTTAAATACATTTAGACTACGTTTTTATCAGAAACTATAGTTAAAAGTCGAAAAATGTAGTCTTTAAATATATTTAGACTACTTTTTCATCAAAAAATATAGTCTATTATACACATTTAAACTATGTTTTTATATTGAAAACGTAGTATAATATCCAATCATGCCATACAAACATATACTTTCAATTTCAAAAAAAATCCTTAAAATATTGAATTGAAATATCCAATACCGTCATATAAACATATACTTTCAATTCCAAAAATCCCCAAATACATTGAATTGAAATATCCAAACTGTCATACAAACATTGATCCATAACATTTTCAGATAATCCAAACTTCAATAAACATTTCCATAACATTTCTTCAAATGAAACCTTGCAAGTACTCGACCGATTCTCCGCGCATAATGTCGATCTCTTCTTATTTATAAGTTTTCTTCTCGCTAAACTGCATATTTACATAAGTTACTCAAAAAAATAGCACAAAATAATATATGACACAAAAATCTAAAACTATAAAAAGTACACTTATATGAATCATGTACGCAATAATAACCTACATTTTCATCAGTTGAAATGATATGACTCTCAATGATCTCTTTCATATACATATGAGATAATAGCCACATATAACACTTGATGGGACACCTAGCCATTGCCTGTCAATTTGAAAAGGTGAGAGTAAATAAAATGATGTGAGCAGATACCTATGATAGAAAGAGGATCAAATGGGTTCACAGTTTATTATTCTAACTAGTAGTCCTCGATTGAACAAGTATAGCATACATATTTCTTGCAACACACCTACTAAAGAAAGGGAAATATCAAATACGCATCTCATACCAATGTCCATTTTTAGAGCATATCAAATCAAAATCTCAGAGAAATTATAAACAATGATAAAAGTGAAAGTTTCAGTGCATTAGCTTATATTTAACATTAGAATTAGTGAACTTACACTTCACTAGCAGTCAGATAAACTTTCTTCCCCATCAAAAACAAAGTAGATATGCTTTGCTTCTAGAAAAGCTTTCCATGGCCTTCAGCCTTAGTCTGCACTTATCAAATAAAATCTCTTTGACATGTCAAAGAAAAGAACAAGAAGCAATGGCAGCTAAGGTGGCTAAGAGAAGCAAGATGATACCCAGATAGGCAAACAGTGTTAAGAGCATGTGAAGAAGGCAACCCATATTCCATGGCATTCTCCTTCTCATCTTGAGCAGCATTCACTCTTCTCACAGGAGGGCAGCTAGGTCTAGGAGCCGATATCATATCCTGCGTTCCCACAATAAAGAAGAAGACAATAAAAGCAAACAAACATGCCTTAAAATAAGTTTATTAGAAAATCTGGCAGCTAATATCATTTAACCAGGGAGGAGTCGAGGTATCACCCAAATTAGACACCTGAAAACAACAGTAATGCTGCTAGTGTTCAAGTCAGCACCGCATAGAAAATTTCAGAAATTTTCCCTCCACATTTATTTGTACCCATGACTCATCAGTCACCCATCCCAAGATAAAATTTCAACTTACAGATGTCAACTGGAAATATTCTACACGGAAGATCAACTTAGAAAGACTCACATTACAAGGAATTCCATGGAACAACACTTATTTTAAAACACTATAGCAATAGTAATCTTCACCATCTGATCGTACTTCAGCTTCAAGAATACTTTTTAAGCTCCATTCAGTTGCCTTCCATCAGTATGCTCTTAATAAATTTGAGTCTCCCATCCAAAAATATAATTCCAGTGTCCCTTCTGATAAAATATGAACCGTAAATTAAAAAAAATACTAATAAGTTCAACTTTAACAGACTTGATTTCATCAGATTTGGCACCAGGTATCCAACGGTGTAACTCATATGCAAAATTATTCCTCATGCAGCACTTGGAACACTGTAAATTGCAACCTGCTCCATCTGATCTTGTTTCAGTTTCAAGAATAATTTCTTTAAGGTTACTTTTTTCTCAAACAAAGCAAAACTTCCGCTACAAGAAAAATTGATTTTAGCGACGCCAAAATGCGTCGCTAAAACGATTTAGCGATGTATTTCGGTCATCACTGTAAATTTGTCGCAAACTGCTATCCATCGCAGTTTCATCGCTAAATAGCGATGCAACGAAATGCATCACTATTTTGCGACAAAAAATACGTCGTCGCAATTTAGCGACGCATTAACGACTTGAAATTGCGTCATAATTTGGCGACGCAATGTGTCGCAAATTTGTGACTCAACTTGCATTGCAATTTATGACGCATATTGCGTCGCAATATTGCGACGCAGAGGGATGCGTCGCAATATTGCGATGCAATATGTGTCGCAAATTTATGAATTTATTTTTAAAAAAATTGCAATAAAAACTTTTTTTAAATAATTTAAAATATTATTTAAAACTCTTAATACAATTTCATTGCATTCAATCGAAATATTGTCGCTAAATATCCAAAAATATTGATCAAAACATTCATCACAAAATTTTTGATAATGTATAAAATTTTATTTTATTAATAATAAAAATTTTAGATACATAAAACATAAAAAAAATACATCAAGAATCCACACTGTCATGATCACGGAAAGGCTGCGGAGGCTGAAATGAACCCTGCGACATTTGGCGAACCAAATCTTGCATCTGACGCATCTGCTCTCTCATATCTGCAAGCTCCTGCCGAACCTCCTCTATAATAGATCTTCAAATATCGTCTAAATGATCAAGAGGAATATCGCCAGAATAGTGTAAAGTGGAGCCGGAAAAATATCTAGAAGCTTTAGTGCTCAGACCGTAGACCCTACGGTCTTGTGGCTGGGCACCAACAGCTTTCAAAAACACACATCGACTCTCCTCTGATGAGAGTTCAACGGACGGCCCCTCATCAGTGGAGTCGACCTGCAATGCCTGGGACTGAAGCTCCTCGACTCGTACCTTGAATTATAGAATCAACGATAAATGAATCATTATACGAACCTGAATAAAGGTTTAGAAATTAAACAGTTACAACATAAGTCAAATTTCTTACCGCAACCTCCTGTGATTGTGCATCGACCCAAGTACCATGCTTCCTGGTGTGTGTCGCCCTGAATAGGTTGAACTCACCAGGATCTCTGCCCTCCCACTCAGACTACAAAAGCAGAAGAAATGATATAAATATAAGTATTTGCAAATGATTAAATTAGTAATTAAATTATTTATGTTTTCTTATAATACAGCATCTGGGCTTCTGAATGAAAATGGACCCCGCAGTGTGGTAGGAGAGACCCATGCCATGACTGGCCTTCTTGGATCGGCGGTTCATGGTGGCTGATGCGGACCTCCTTTGCCAGGCCTCAGACTATCACACCTACTGACAATCGTGCCAAATATCCTCCAGCACATGCACAGGGTGATCACCCAATCTCCTCCAATGATGAAGCATATCGGAGTATCGGCGTGCCGTAAGAGCATTCCATGCTACCCTAACGGCATCATGGATGGTTGGATCCCACATAAACTTTTTTTGCAATTAAATAAATAGTTAGTTTAAGAATATATTAAGATTAAGTTATTTTAAATCAGTAATAAATTGTATTTAATAAGTTTACCTGAAACTCTGAAAAATAAAACTCCCTCATGGCCGCAGATACATTATGCCAATCGTAACCAATGGGATCAGCACGGATCTGGAATATGGAGCTGATCTGGCTCGGTATAGAATGCTGCTAAATAAAGCTGCAAAAAAATCCATATTTATAAGTAAATGCCCGGTAACACATAAACATATATTTACAATTATTATATACTTACTTCCCATCAATATCCAATCGAATTACGGTGCGACCGACATGGGATGAACTCTCATATGTCTGTGCCGATCGGCTATGAGACTCGAAGGCTGCAGATCTGAACTCTCCATCTCCAATGCTCATGAAGTGATCTGATGCGGCAGGGCCACATCTCTGCTCGCTCTGTCTGTCGGTGGAAGATCTATCTTGACCCGACATACTGAAAATACTAAAAAACCATATAATATAATTATGAATAATGATTGAATATTAAAAAATTTAGCACTTATAAAAATAAATTGAAATTGAATAAACCTCTATGTTTAATCAGTGTCATTTGTTTCGTCAAATGTTGGTTCAACATCTAATGCCGTATCGGATTGTGATTCTGTGTCATTATCATCGGAAGGAAATCAAATATTTGCATCCTCAATTTCTTGGACATCACTATTTGGATCTCTAACTGATGTTTCAGGAGCCCTTATATCGTTCTCAATTGCATGCATTTCCATCTTATCCTCTTGAAATGTAGGGCACTCAGGTGATTGACTTGATGAACTCTCGTCTAATATGATTGCTAAACGTGGGAAGGATTTTAGAAACAGCCCACCAATCTCGCTTGTCATTGCGCAAACTGAATATCCGTAGTAAAACACTTACTGAGCTTGGGATGCAAGGATGAATGGTTCATATTTCTGCAATCTTCGACGATGGTTGACTTCAACTAGATTGTAGTCGTTATGAACCCTTTTACCCACAGAAACTGTCGGATCAAACCAATCGCAACAAAACAATACTGTTCGTTTTATAAGCCAACCGGGATATTCAACTTCAACCACCTCTACTAACTTTCCATAATAATTCATCATATTTGCTCCAACACTTTCTCCTTTGACACACACACCCCAGTTTTGCATGCCTCTTGAAGATGCTAGTCATTCAAATTGAAATTTGTACCCATTAACAAAATAGCCTGTAGAGGTTGTTACGGTCTTCAATGGTCATTGTGCTAGACATTTAATAAAAATATTATCGATTGTGAACTATGGACCATTTACCTATAAATTAATAAACTATTCATAACCAATTGGAAAAATAAAAGCCATTATTGCAATTGATTGAGTGATACTACTCACATATTCATAAAACCAGTAAGCAAACTCCGTTTCTAACTTCTGCCGAATGGCAATTTGATTGATGTTGGGATTCATCTGTCATTGTCTATCACAAAACATCCTAAAGGGATGATAACAATTAAAACTTATGTTAGCAATTAAATAGTGAGGTATATTATAATTTAAAGTACTAAGTGTATACTTACTCAATGTATGGATCGACTTCTCTACAGTTCATTAGGATGTAATAATGTGCTGCATTATACTCCGCATCGCTCAAATCTCTTGACTTCTGCCTCCCAAATGAACAATCGATATCTTTAAAAACCGATATTCTACCATCATTAGATTGTCCTTCGTCCACACATACGTCATCATGACGATCAAGATTTTAGCTCCTTGTGTGGACGTGACTCCCAAAGTAATGAGAGGCAAAAGCTGAAACTTCTTCAATCATGTGTGCATTGCATATAAAACCTTCAACCCTTGCCTTATTACGCACATTATTTTTTAACTTCTTAAGGTACCTACATGTAAAGGTAAGAAATAGAATAAACCAACTTTCTCGCAATGAAATAAAATTTTAAATGTCAACATGTACTACCGATTATTAAGATATTTACCTCTCAAAAGGATACATCCAGCGATACTGCACAGGACCAGCTATACTCGCTTCGTATGGCAAGTGAACTGGTAAATGCTCCATTGAGTCAAAAAAACTTGGAGGAAATATTCACTCCAACTTGCATAAAATAATTAAAATTTCATCCTCAAGCCTTGCAATGGATGCAGAAGTAATGACTGCAGCAGATAACTCCTTGAAGAACAAGCTGAGCTCCGTCAATGCCTTCCACACATGGTGCGAAAGCAACTCACGAAAAAGCTATAGGCAATAACCGCTGCATGAAAACATGGCAGTCATGACTCTTCATGCCAAACAACTTGAGCTTATGCATGTCCACACACCTACTGATATTTGAAGCATAACCATCTAAAATTTTAGCCCTCTAACCTAGTTACATAAAACTTCTCATGAATTTCTGTCAAGAGTGTAACAGGCTTTAGGATAGGTCCCATCAGCATTCCTTCGCAAATCAGCTCTTCTGCAATACTGATTAAGTTCTTCTCTTGACTTTGCAGTGTCTTTGGTTTTTCCCGGGATGTTTAGTACCATATTAAATATATTATCAAAGAAAATTTTCTCAATATGCATAACATCAAAGTTGTGTCGGATGAGATTTGTGCTCCAATATGGCAGATCCCAAAAAATACTCCATTTCTATCAGTTGTGTTCTTTACATATACGACCATTTACTCTATCGGCATCGGCTTCCCAAGCATACCTCAACCCTAAATGCTCTATAGTATCAAATATATCGGTGCCATACCTAACCGGTTCGGCAAATTTTGTGACTGCTTTGTTCTTTCGGAAGGCGATCAAGTTCCGCCTATAAGGATGATTTGAAGGCAAGAACTTTCTATGATTATCAAACCATGACTACTTACCACTCTTCTGCAGTGTGAATGCATCAGAATCATTCATGCAGTAAGGGCACGCCATATGCCCAGCAGTGCTCCAACCAGACAACATTGCATATGCCGGAAAGTTACTAATTGTCCACATCAAAGCAGCTCTCATGAAAAAATTTTGTTTCATTGAAATGTCGTAGGCCATGACTCCAGTTTCCCACAACATTTTCAATTCGGCTACCAACGGTTGCAGGAAGACATCAATCTTTTCCTTTGGATTTGATGGTCCTGAAATCAAAACTGTCAAAAATATTGCAGTATCTTTCATGCACTTTCATGAAGGAAGGTTATATACAGTCAGTATCACGGGCCAACAAGAATATTGTCGGCCCGCTTGACCAAATAGTTGGAAGCCATCAGTACAAAGACCTAATCTCACATTCCTTATATCGTCGGCGAAATTAGGATGACTGTCATTGAAATGCTTCCAAGCTTTTGAATCTGATGGATGCCGCATTTCATCTTCTTTAAATTCATGTTCGGCATGTCATCTCATATCAGCAGCTGTAACCTCAGATCTGTATAATCTTTGCAGGCGTGGAGTAAGAGGAAAGTAATGCATCCTCTTGTAAGGCACACTTTTTCTCCTACTTGTACTAGCTCCGCCTTCATCGTTGGTGTACCTCGATTGCCCATAAATCTTACAACATCTCAGGTCTGAGTCTTCACCCCAACATCAAGAAACAATCAATCTCATTAACTGAGAGCCCAAGGCCACGCAACAACTTCTTTGTTGAGTAAAAAATGTCTGCTAAAATATTATCATTTGGAAAAAACTTCCTTCATTACTCCAGCTACAACATTGTTGGCCCAGATGACAACCCAAGAGGGGGGGGGATGAATTGAGTTCTTTAAAAAATTAGCCTTTTTTTAAAAAAAATAGTTTGCTTGAGATTAATGAAGGCAAATGCAAAGTAACTATAAAGTGCAGTGAATAGAATAGAGATAGAGATAGAGTCAATAGAACACGGCAAACACAAAAGATTTTATAGTGGTTCGGTGTATCCAACACCTACGTCCACTCCCAAGATTCACTTGGGTCCATACTATAATCACCCTAGATTACAGCAGAGTTGTTTTACAAGCTCACAACTCAAACTTGTTGTTTTTCCGGGCGCACAATGAACCCAGCTGGTTTTCAAGGGCTCACCAGCACAAAAACCCTAACACAAGCTTAACCAAGCTTGAACAGAGGTAAGATTACCTCCACTAGTTCAATCCCCCAGATTGAACTAGATACAAACAAATGAAATATGTTTTCAAATACAAAGCTCCTTAATGAGCAGATAAACAAATAATATAACAAGTTTAGAAAAGCCTGATTTGAAGATGGTTGGCTTTAGAGCTTTTCTTCTTTTCTTCTTTTCTTCTTCTCCTTGCTAGGTTGAATCAAGCCTTAGCTCCGATTCTTCACAGTTGAAGCAGTTGAGAAGAGTGGAAAAGCAAGAAACGAATCTCCTTTCTCCAAGTTGGGAAATCCACCAAGACTTTGATTTGAATGCTTTGGATTCCTCTTGAGCTTTTTGGAGTGGAGTGGATTTGAGCTAGAAGGTTTTCCTCTTAAGATTCAAGCTCTCAGATTTTTGAAATGGGATTTGTCTATCTCAGATTTTCTCTCTTTTTCCTTCTGTTTTTTCATTTTTTTTTTTCTCTTCTTTTTTGACAAATAGTCTTCCCTTTTATAGATTCTTTCACACCATTTTTGGAAGAAAACTATCCGTTGGAGTGTACCTTGTAGCAAAATATATCCGTTAGAAATAAGGTAAAATAGAAATATTACCGTTAGAGTTGATCTGTAACTTGATTTTTCGTTCCAGGTGGGTTGGAGTTGACTCTAACTTTTTTGGAGTCGGCTCTAGCTCGAGGCATTTCAAAACGATATTTCTGGAGTCATCTCTGACTTTTCTGGGGTCGACAAGAAACTTTTTCGGAGTCGACTCTAACTTACCCGGAGTCGACTCTAGGTTGGGGCCAGAAAAATTGACTTTCTGCTTCTTCTGTGAGAGTCGACTCTAACAGTCTCGGAGTCGACTCTAACGTTCGTGCCAGTTCTGGAGTCGGCTCTAATGTCTGCAATTCTTACCTAGACATTAGATTCGATCCAGAACACTATGTAACTCCTGATTTTGATCATTCAATAGTCTTATAATCTAAAACACTAAATCAAAATCATTAGAGCCTCCAATAGTTATACTCAAGTAGTTTTGTTAATCATCAAAATCATCAATTGGGTCAACAATCTCTCCCTTTTTGATGATAACAAAAACTTTGAGTATATGCATTCAAAAATTCATTCAAGCTAAAGATTATCGTCATTTTGAAACTTAAACATTTTAAATGAAGGATTTGATGCCAATATTCAAAGTAAGCTTTTAAAATTGTGCATGAGTTCAATATAATCCATCAATTATGAATATTTAATCTTAATGTGCATAAAATTGCAATTGAGCTTTTTGTTAAGCTCCCCCTGTATTGAATAGCTCCCCCTATCTATAAGCATCGAATTTTAACTGATTAACATTTCAAGTTATCTTTCATAAACAATTATTTCTCCCCCTTTCTTTCTTTCTTTATGCATATACAACCATCTTTCATTAAACTTTTCAAGTCTTTCTTTCTTTGCATATTCATATTCAATATTCATATTCAAATTTATATTCAACCATCATATTCAATCTTTCTTTCTTTGCATATATTCAACCATCTCTCCCCCTTTTTTGTTATTAGCAATAAGGAGAGTTTTAGATAAAGAAAGTCAATAAAACATAGGGATTCAAGCAGTCAATATTTGAAAATGTGAAATTGCATTTCATAAGTAAGAAGCATTACATTAGTTGATTCTGTACAATCCAAAATAAAATACATTAGATATTCAAAACTTCCTAAGTACAAACTATCAAAATCAAAATCAAGGTCAGATGTGTTTGAATACAATTTTCTTCAGATGACCTATGATTTCCATTACATCATCCTTTTGTGATTTCTTAAAGTTTTCAAGGCAAGCTTCGATTTGTGAGACTGCAAGGTCAATGTCCTTCTTCAATTGACCCATTGCATGAACATAAGATCCTGACCCATCAGCAATACCTTCCATCCTTTCAAAGATTTTGTGAAGATCAGCCCCAAAGGATTCAACTGAATTGCTTAAGGTAAAGGAGATCATGTCCAGTCTCGAATTAAGTTCTTCCTTCAACTGATTAAAGTCTTCTTTTAATTGAGTAATTTCTTGAGATCTCTAGCTATCATACTCAGCAAGCAAAGCTCTCAGCTGACCAATTTGTTCATCAGAGAATCTCCCAGAATTTGCTATAGACTGATGTGGAGGTGAGGGAATAGTACTAGGTCCGGCCTCTGAAGGTCCAGCTGAAGAAGGTCCCGCAATAGATGGATCAGGGACAGATGGTCCCTCAGTGGATGGTCCCGGGATGTCTTCTACTCTGGTTTCTTCTGCTCTATCTCTTTCTGCTCTTTCCTCTCTTCCTCCTTTCATCCAAACACCGTTCAATTTCTTGAAGCCCATCCGATGAATAGTAGATATGCTATAGTAATCAGTGTGTCTCAATTTTCTTAAAGGTTCATTCTCCATAATGAGCACACCTTGGCTTCTAAAGATTAGTGTCAGAATCATACCGTATGGCAGTGTTGATCTCTTCTTTGTAGCTGCCTCTGCCATGTATCCAATCATCATGCCAGCTAAGTTGACTGGCCTTCCAGTAATTATGCAGTCCATTAACAAAACGTCTCGCTCCGAGACATACTCGAATCTACCAATTTTTGGAAACAAGATTCTTCCACAGATATTATGTAGTAATCTGAGTTCTAGATTCAATTGATTTGCAAGGATTTCTTCAAACTCAGTTACATCTCTCCTAGCATTCTTGTCAATGCTCCACTTCTAT
>UESW01002974.1:55338-106573 GCA_900491605.1 Calamus simplicifolius | reverse complement strand
TTTGCATCGCTAATCCGTCGCTAATCAGCGATGCAAAAATTGCATCGCTGATTACGTCGCTAATTAGCGATGCAATTTCGATAATTGTGTCGCTAATTTACCGCCTTAACCCCGTCTTAGTGGGAATTTAGTGATGCAAAATTGTGTCGCTAAATAGCGATGCATAATCATGCGTCACAAAATGCATCACTATTTAGCGATGCATTAAATATGCGTCACTAAATAGCGATGTAGTTATGCATCGCTAAAAATTAATATTTTAAAATATTAATTTTATTAAGTAATTATTATAGTTTATTATATTTAATATTATATAATGATAATTTTATATATTGATATATTGTAATCTATGCAGCTCGTTTCGCTGGAGCCCTGAGGTGACGTGGGTGGCCGCGATGTGACATGTCCGCTTCCTTCGGGAACCTCCCGTGGGCGGCGATGCTGCCCCTTTCTCCCCTTCGTCGCCCTCGGTGGCGCTTCGATCTCTTATCGCGGGTTACCTCCGAGGTGGCCGATCGGGCGGTCGGGCTCAGCCTTGTGCCGCTCCCGTACGTATTTCCCCTATATCAGGAGACGGGTAGGGCCTACCATGTATGATATCGTGACGGGTGATGGAGAATTACGGTTCGATTCAGGAGAGGGAGCCTAAGAAATGGCTACCACATTTAAGTGAGTCAGTAGGCACGCAAATTACACAATCCTGACATGGGGAGGTAGTGACAATAAATAACAATACCGCCCGGTTCTTGAGTCCGGTAATTGGATTGAGTACAATCTAGTACAATTTAAATCCCTTAACAAGCGGATTCAATATTGCAAGGCAAGTACGTCTGGTGCCAGCAGCCGAGGTAATTCTAGCTCCAATAGCGTATATTTAAGTTGTTGCAGTTAAAAAGCCCGTAGTTGTACATTGGGCTGGGTTGGCTGGTCCGCCCCATGGAACGGTTTGCACCGGCGATACCACGGTGTGCCCGAATGACCGACTATAAGGTCCTATCCGGAACTGACGATGCCTTCAGTCCGATCCACGCCTTTGTGCCGAGAATGCAGCCTAAACACTAAATGCCCTAAACTATTGATAACACCTAATTAAAACCCAAAACACTAAAACCTAAAACCGTAATCCTAAAACCCTAAACTATAAAACCCTAGACCCGCAATTAAACCCTAAAACCCCTAGAACCCTAAAACCTCTAAAAACCCTAGAACCCTAAAACCCTCAAACCATAAAATCCTAAAACCCTAAATCGAAATTAGTGACCCATTTAAATGCATTGCTATTTAGCAACACATTTGAATGCGTCGCTATTAGCGATGCAAATTTGCATCGCTAAACAGCAACCCACACAATGCGTTGCTGTTTAACGACGCAATTGAATGCATCGCTATATTTTGGTTTATCATTTTGTGGTTAGATAGCTCGTAGTTGTACATTGGGCTGGATTGGCTGTCCGCCCATGGAACGGTGTGCACCGGCGGCGCCACGATGTGCCCGAATGACCGACTATAAGGTCCTATTCGAGACAAACAATGCCTTCAGTCCGATCCGCGCCTTTGTGCCGAGAATGCAGCCTAAACCCTAAATGCCCTAAACCATTGATAACACCTAATTAAAACCCAAAACCTAAAACCTAAAACCGTAATCCTAAAACCCTAACTATAAAACCCTAAAACCCTAAAACCCCTAGAACCCTAAAACCCCTAAAAATCCTAGAACCCTAAAACCCTCAAACCATAAAATCCTAAAACCTTAAATCAAAATTAGTGACGCATTTAAATGCGTTGCTGTTTAGCGACGCATTTGAACACGTCGTTATTTAGCGACGAAAATTTGCATCGCTAAACAGCAACCCACACAATGCATTGTTGTTTAGAGATGCAATTGAATGCGTCGCTGTTTAGCGACGCAAATTTGCATTGCTAAACAGCAACCCACACAATGCGTCGCTGTTTAGCGATGTAATTGAATGCATCACTGTTTAGCAACGCAAATTTTCATCGCTAAACAGTGATGCACACAATTTGTGTCACTAAACAGCACGCATTCAAATGCATCACTAAACAGCAATGCATTTCAATGCATCGCTATATTTTGGTTTATCTTTTTGCTGTTAGAAAGCTTGTAGTTGTACATTGGGTTGGGTTGGCTGGTCCGTCCCATGAACGGTGTGCACCGGCGGCGCCACGGTGTGCCCGAATGACCAACTATAAGGTCCTATTCGGGACTGACGATGCCTTCAGTCCGATCCATGCCTTTGTGCCAAGAATGCAGCCTAAACCCTAAATGCCCTAAACCATTGATAACACCTAATTAAAACCCAAAACCCTAAAACCTAAAATCGTAATCCTAAAATTCTAAACTATAAACCCTAAACCCACAATTAAACCCTAAAACCCCTAAAACCCTAAAACCCCTAAAAATCCTAGAACCCTAAAACCCTCAAACCATAAAATCCTAAAACTCTAAATTGAAATTAGCGATGCATTTAAATGTGTTGCTCTTTAGTGATGCATTTGAAGGCATTGCTATTTAGCGACGCAAATTTGCGTCACTAAACAGCAACCCACACAATGCGTTGCTGTTTAGCGACGCAATTGAATGCGTCGCTATTTAGCGATGCAAATTTGCATCGCTAAACAGCGATGCATTCAATTGCGTCGCTGTTTTCATCGCTAAACAGCGACGCACACAATTTGCGTCGCTAAACAGCGACGCACACAATTTGCGTTGCTAAACAACAACGCATTTTAATGTGTCGCTATATTTGGTTTATCTTTTTGCGGTTAGAAAGCTCGTAGTTGTACATTGGGCTGGGTTGGCTGATCCACCCCATGGAACGGTATGCACCGGCGGCGCCACGGTGTGCCCGAATGACCGACTATAAGGTCTTGTCCGGGACTGACGATGCCTTCAGTCCGATCCACGCCTTTGTGCCGAGAATGCAGCCTAAACCCTAAATGCCCTAAACCATTGATAACACCTAATTAAAACCCAAAACCCAAAACCCTAAAACCGTAATCCTAAAACCCTAAACTATAAAACCCTAAACCCGCAATTAAACCCTAAAACCCTAAAACCCTAAAATTACCCCTAGAACCCTAAAACCCCTAGAAACCTTAAAACCCCTAGAACCGTAAAACCCTAAAACCCCTAAAACCCTAGAACCCTAAAACCCTTAAACCATAAAACCCTAAAACCCTAAACCCTCATTTAAATGCATTGCTGTTAAAAGCTCGTAGTTGTACATTGGCTAGGCTGGCCGGTCTACCCAATGAAATGGTGTGTACTGGCGGCACCACGTACAGTATGCCCGAATGATCGACTATAACTAATAAGGTCCTATCCGGGACTGATGCTGCCTTCAGTCTGGTCCACGTACGCCTTTGTGCCAAGAATGCAGCCTAAACCAATGATAAATCTAATCTTAAAACCCAAAACCCTAAAACCTAAAACCCTAATCTTAAAACCCTAAATTCTAAACCGTAAATCCCTAATTAAACCCTTAGCAATGCATTTAAATGCATTGCTAAATAGCGACGCATATTTGCGTCGCTATACAGCAACGCATCAAAATGCGTTGTTAATTAGCAACACATTTCAATGCGTCACTAAACAGCGACGCACCGAAATGCATCACTGTTTAGCGACACATTTAAATGAGTTGCTATTAAGCAACCCATTAGCGACGCGTTGAATTGTGTCGTTGTATAGCGACGCAAATATGCATCGCTAAACAGCAACGCAACAGAATGCATCGCTAAACAGTGATGGATTAGGTTGCGTCGCTAAATCCATCATTATTTTGTGACTAATTTAGTGCATCACTAAATTACGTCGCAAATTTCTTGGGTCGCAATTGTGTCGCAATTCTATCATTATTTTGCGACTAACATTTGCGTCGCTAATATGCATCGTTATTTCATGAATTTCTTGTAGTGTTCTCCAAATAATCTAGATACAGTCTGGAAAGGATAGAACTCTACCATGCGTCAAACCATTCATCGAAGGTCCAATGACCACCTTCTCAAGATCATCCAATTGATGACAATGACAGACACAGCAACACTGCTAAGTTGCAAATTAGTTTTAATATCTCCTTGCACAGAGTGACTGCTATAGAAAAGAGTTCAGAAGTTCAGCTGATCAGCAAAAACTGGAGAACATTAAAGATGAATCAGTAGGATTTCTTCTTCAAAAAAGAAACATTACACAGAATATTGTTAGTATATATTTTCCCTCTCTAAGCACCACAAATAACAATTCAAGAACAAGTAATAGTCGAAAAGGAAGACAATGGTTGCTTCACTCTGTCAAAACCATGCAAGAAAACTATAGAGATGTTACCCCAAAAGGTAACGGCAACAATAAACTCAACATTATATTTCACAGAAAGTAACAGGAGATGCAACCAGGGCATAATCTCTATAATCATGAATATTGAAATAATATGTACATCCGTAGCAAGGCATATACAACTGTCACGCCCCAGACCCAAATATGGGCTAGAGTGACAATCCGCCGCGTGCCGGGCACGCAAGGCGTCACAAAATTTTTCACACATAACACTATTATATATATAACCAAGTCAAATTCATCACTGAATACTAAAAGTTTTGGGTTACAAACCCTTACACACCACAATAATAAAGTTTGGGCATCAAGCCCTACACATAAGTAATACTGGGGTTACAACAAAATAATGGGTCTTGATTTATTTAATAGAAGATCCATCACCCCAACATCCATCTTCAATCTCGTGGCTCTGACAAAAACATTGTAAGATTTTTATGAGCTTACACTCAATAAGTAAGCCACGTTATACAGTCAATTCATAGCATAACAATCTATAAGCACATAAATGATTTGCATGCTTAAACATTCACAAATACTCAAACATGCAATGTAAGTAAACCCACTGTTTATACTCTCAATGGTAGCTGCAAATGTGACCCACGGCCCTGCAATATCCCAATAGTGTACCAACAAGCATCCCCCTACTGAAAGGGTCCAGATACCAGGGTCACGCCATATCATAATCCACCAGAAAACATACTCTATATGTGTGATGCCACCTCGAACCAAGCAGAACACATCCTCTAGATGTGTGATGCCACCTCATAGTAACTCAGAACACATCCTCTAGATGCGTGATGCCATCTCGAACCAAGCAGAACACATCCTCTAGACGTGTGAATGGCATAAATAAATAGAACACATCCTCTAGACGTATACGTGGCATAAATCATCGAACACATCCTCTAGATGTGTGTGTGGCATAAATCATCAGAACACATCCTCTAGATGTGTGTGGTATGACATGATAAAGGAGAACCGCGGCGACACATAACAGTACCTCACATCATGCACAAACATATCAATAACATCTTTATATTGCATAAACAGTGGATTATACTTAACAATTGCATGTAATATATCACATCAATGTCATAATAACTGCATCTCTCATGCATAGCATCCACATATGAAATCATTCTCAATCATAGCACATAAACAACAATGTACATAATATTCATCTACTTACAATTTAGCCATAACAATTCTTCATGTCACAATATAATTCACAATTTAAATATTCATATAATGAATAAAATAATTTATTAAATACTGATAACTGGCTTACTTACCTCAGTACGCAATCCAACAGGTATATATATCAGCTAGTCAGATGTCTGAGCACCTACAGGATCATTTTACACAATTAATTTATTAGAATAAGAATATTAAAATGACCCTTAGAATTCTACCCAGACTAGTTCACGGGCCCAACTTTGGGCTCGAATATCTCCCACTATACACACCCAATTGGGAAAGTAAAAATATCCCAAGAAACTAGAATTAACCCAGATTCTAGCCATATAATATTTTCTAATTCTGGCCCGATATAGGGCCCAAAATCCAGCCCCAAATCTCAGGAACGGCCCAAAGGCCCTGAACCGGCCGGCCAGCCGGCCCAAGCAGCCAACCAACCCGATCCCCTGTTTCACCGAACAGGGGACGGGTTCCTCGCCGGCGGCCAGGGCCCCGGCCAAATTGAGGGCGGCCCGCCGCCGGTGGCCGGGCCAGAGCCGGCCGCGGCCGCGGCCGGCCACCACCTCCCCTCCTCTCTCTCAATTTCTCACTCTCTTCTCTCTCACATCCGCGCGGCACATTACTGTGCCGGCGGCACGGCCGGCCACCTTGGCCGGCCGGACCTCCACCGGACGCACGCCCGCGCCGGTGGAGGCGACAGGCCGGAGCTCAGGCCCGGCGAGGCGGCGAGCACCGCCACCGTGCGAGAGAGAGGGCCGATTGGCCCTCTCTCTCTCTCTCTCTCCACCACCACCCGCCGGACACCTCCGGTGCCGGCGGTCGCCGGCCGAAGCTCAGGCCCGGCGAGGCGGCGAGCACGCCGCCGGGCCTGAACCAAGGATCGGCCGGTCTCTCTCTCTCTCTCTGTCTCTCGCTCTCTCTATCTCTCTCTCTCTCTCTCTCTCTCTCTGAGGCCAGGGGAATACCTGAAGGAACGGAAGCCAGGATGATGGAGGGAGTCTCCCTCCATCACATATTTAATCCCCTGCGCAACGCTTCGGTTTAAGGGGTCCGGGAAACCGAAGCGCTTCGCTGAGAGCGAAGCGTCGGACAGCACAGGACCAAGTCCTGAACCTGGTTCACATGAACCGGGTACTACATCCTCCCCTCCTTATAAAAATTTTGGCCTCGAAATTGATACATGACCTCATAACTAATCAATCAAAAATCAAAGGTCAACAATCTTAGATAGATAAATTACCTTCAAATAATTGTGGATACTTCGTTTTAATTTCTTCCTCCAGCTCCCAAGTAGCCTCCCTCTCAGAGTGATTATTCCACTGAACTTTGACATAAGGGATGGTACGCCGCCTCAGAATCTGATCCTTGCGGTCCACGATACGCACAGGATGTTCCTCATATGATAAATCCTTCCTCAACTGAATAGGCTCATAAGCTATAACATGACTGGGGTCTGAAACATACTTCCTCAACATAGATACATGGAATACATTGTGAACACCAGATAAAATCGGAGGCAGTGCTAAGCTGTATGCAACCTCCCCAACTCTGCTCAAGATCTCAAAAGGTCCAATATAGCGTGGACTAAGCTTTCCTCTAATCCCGAATCTCATCACATCCTTGGTTGGTGATACCCTTAAGAAAACATGATCCCCAACCTGAAATTCTAACTCTCCTTCTGACGTCAGCATAACTCTTCTGCCTGCTCTGAGCTGTACGAAGATGCTCCCTGATCAAATGCACCTTATCAACTGTCTGCTGGATCAGCTCAGGGCCTAGCAATTTCCTTTCCCCTACGTCATCCCAACATAAAGGAGATCTGCACCTCCTACCGTACAAAGCCTCAAATGGGGCCATCTGGATACTGGCTTGTAACTATTGTTATAAGCAAACTCCACCAAAGATAAGTGGTTATCCCAAGCCCCACCCAAGTCCATTACACAGGCGCGCAACATATCTTCTAGAATCTGTATGGTCCTTTCTGACTGCCCGTCTGACTGGGGATGATAAGCCGTACTGAAGTTCAATTTGGTCCCCAAGGCTTTATGAAGACTCTTCCAAAACTGTGATACAAATCTGGTATCCCGGTCAGATACAATAGAGACAGGAACACCATGGAGTCTCACAATCTGCTCAATATACAAGCTAGCCAATCTGTCACTCGAGACTCCAACTCTGAAAGGTAGGAAATGAGCTGACTTTGTCAGTCTGTCCACAATAACCCAAACTGCATCATTACTCCTGGGAGTTTTGGGCAGACCAGTCACAAAATCCATAGTAATCTTTTCCCATTTCCACTGAGGAATCATCAAAGATTGAAGAGGTCCCGCAGGTTTTTGATGCTCGGCCTTCACCCGCTGACATACTAAGCACTTGGCCACAAACTGAGCAATATCCCTCTTCATCCCTTTCCACCAAAAATTCTCCTTTAAGTCTCTATACATTTTAGTACCACCAGGATGCACAGTATAGGGAGAGTAGTGAGCCTCCCTCAAAATCTCGGCTTTCAACTCCTCATTGCTAGGTACACAAAGTCTGCCTTCAAATCTCAGGGATCCATCATCCATTACATAAAATCCACTCTGATCTCCTGACTGAACAGCAACTTTAATTCTTTGAAGATCTGGATCTTCCATCTGGGAGGACTTAATTCTGTCAACAAGAGTCGGCTGAAGAATAAGTGCAGCAACAAGTCCATCAGACTGCTGTACTCTCAGTCCAATCTCCCACCTCTCGAGGTCCTTCAGAATGTGAGGCTGGGAGGTAAGCATAGCAGCTAACTCAGAAGAGGTCTTCCTACTCAAAGCATCAGCCACAACATTAGCCTTCCCTGGATGATAATGTAGATTCAGATCATAGTCCTTCAGAAGTTCCAACCACCTCCTCTGCCTCAAATTGAGCTCCTTCTGTGTGAAGATATATTTTAGACTCTTATGGTCTGTATACACATCACACGACACCCCATAGAGATAATGCCGCCAAATCTTCAAAGCAAAAACCACCGCAGCTAATTCCAGATCATGAGTAGGATAGTTCTGCTCATAAGGCTTCAGCTGTCTGGAAGCATAGGCTATCACCTTTCCATTCTGCATTAGGACACATCCCAATCCTTTCCGAGAGGCATCAGTATAAAGTGTAAAACCCTCAGATCCTGTCGGAAGAACAAGGATGGGAGCTGACACCAAACGCTGCTTTAACTCCTGAAAACTTTCCTCACACTCCTCTGACCAGTCAAACTTCACTCGTTTCTGGGTTAAACGAGTTAGGGGTAGAGCGATGCGAGAGAAGTCTTCCACAAATTTTTGATAATACCCGGCTAGCCCCAAGAAGCTTCTGACTTCAGCCACATTGGAAGGTCGGCTCCAGCTAATAATAGCTTCAATCTTCTTCGGGTCCACAGAAATGCCATCCACAGAAATTACGTGACCCAAGAAAGCTACTTGGTCCAACCAAAACTCACACTTCTGCAGCTTGGCATAAAGCTTCTTCTCCCGAAGAGTCTGAAGCACAATCCTCAAGTGATCCTCATGCTCCCTGAGACTCTTAGAATAGATCAAAATATCATCAATAAATACAACCACAAACTGATCCAAGTATGGCCTAAATATTCTGTTCATCAAATCCATGAACGCTGCCGGGGCATTAGTCAAACCAAACGGCATCACCAAAAACTCATAATGGCCATATCTAGTTCTGAAAGCTGTCTTAGGCACATCCCCATCCTTGACTTTAAGCTGATGATAACCTGACCTGAGATCAATCTTAGAGAATACCCGGGCTCCTTGAAGTTGGTCAAACAAGTCATCAATCCTCGGCAAAGGGTACTTATTTCGCACTGTCACCTTGTTGATTTCCGGTAATCAATGCATAGCCGAAGACTGCCATCCTTCTTCTTAACAAATAGAACTGGAGCACCCCAAGGAGAAGCACTAGGCCTGATAAATCCCCGATCTAGGAGTTCCTGCAATTGGTCCTTCAACTCTTTTAGCTCAGCCGGGGCCATACGATAAGGGGCCTTGGATATAGGTCCAGTTCCAGGAATCAAATCAATGGAGAACTCAACCTCCCGGTCAGGGGGCAACTCCGATAATTCATCCGGAAAGACATCAGGGAATTCTCTAGCTATAGGAATATCCTCCAACTTGGCCTCTTTCTTTTGAAGATCATTAATAACAGCAAGAAATCCTTGGCCACCACTCCTCAGATACTTTTCAGCCTGTAGTGCCGAAATAAACACTGAGGCTAGAAGTTTCTGGCCACCAGTAAAACTAAATTCGGGCTGACAAGGAATTTTGAAGTTGACGATCTTCCTGAAACAGTCTACAGAAGCATGATAGGAAGCTAACCAATCCATGCCAAGGATAACATCAAAGAATTTCAGTGGAAGGACAATAAGATTGGCATTCAGCTTCCTATCCTCAATGATAATCAAGCAGGATTTGCATACAGTATCAACTTTCATAGTATCACCATTTGGAAAGGCAATGTGTAATTCATGGTCTAGAGGTTCAGGTGTCAATGATGCATTCTTGCCAAGGTAGGTGTCAGATATAAACGAATGCGTGGCACCCGGATCAATTAGAGTCTGAGCATAATCATTGCCTATCTTAATCATTCCTGGACGTAAATGAAATTTCATTTTAACAATAAGAATATAATGTCCTAACTAATTATTAATGCATTGCACAGGATAAGAATGTAATGCTAGATGTGAAATATTGATATACCTATCACCACAGAATTAGAAGCGGCAGCATCCTGCTGAGTGAGAGCGAAGACCCTTCCCTGAGTCCTCGGTGGTTGCTGCTGCTGCTGACTCGTCCCTTGACTGGAAGATGGCTGCTGGTTCTTTCGAAGGGGACATGTGGCTATCTTATGGTCAGTCTTTCCACAGGAGAAACAGGCACCAGACACTCCACGGCAAGGTCTCCCCGGGTGGAAATTCCCACAGCGAAAGCAGCGAGCCTCTCTATTCGGTTGTCCTCCTGGGGCCTGAGGTGCACCTCTCTTCTTGGCCTGAGCTGGGGGTTGGCTAGAATTATGCCCTTTCCTCTTCTTCTGCTGCTCCCAATCCCTCTGAACCGTATTCATATCTCTCTCAATTTAAGGCCTTATTTACCACGGCACTGTAAGTGTGAAGCTCAAATGCGTTGACCGCCTGCATCAGTCTGGGTCGAAGTCCCTCCGTGAATCGGGTGATCTTGGCCATTTCGTTAGATACTATACTTGGAGCAAAACGGGCCAACCTGGTGAATTCAGCTTCATATTGGGCTACCGAAAGATTCCTTTGCTCCAACTTAAGAAATTCTGATTCCATCCGCCTCTGCATACTCCTGGGAAAGTACTTGTCGAAGAATGCCTCCTTAAACTGTTCCCAAGAAATAGTCTGACCACCCCGACGCTGCTCCTCTACTAACCACCAGTCATAAGCCTCCCCTTGGAGAAGATAAGTAGCAAATCTGATCCTCTCCATCTCCTGACTACCATGGGCCATAAAAGCCTTCTCCATATCTCGCACCCATCTCTCAGCATCAATAGGGTTGCTTGAACCAGAGAAAGGAGCAGGGGCAAACTTCTTGAAATCTGCAAAGCTGCGGCCGATCCCCACCCAGGATTGAGATAAAGCAGACTGGGTCGGCGGTGCTGATTGAGTGGGTAAGGTTGGCTGCAACTGCGGAACAGGAAGGGTAGGCTGAGTCGGAGCAGAAGGGGGTGCAGACTGAGCGGTCAAAGCCTGCTGGATCTGATGCTGCATGTCCCGCATAGACTGCGCCATACCCGAGAGAGCTTGAAGCATCTCGGACTGGAATCGCTGGTGATCAGTCCCTACTGGGTTGGCAGGGGCCGTACCTCCAGTAGTTCCTTGACCCACCGGCTGATCAGCATTACCGGCCAGAGAGTCCTCCTCATACTGTTGGCTCCTAGTACGGCGAGCCATAACTATTTCCTGTTAAATTAGATGTGGTTAATATCATCATAAACTAAAGTGTCAGGTTTCTCTAAGTATAATGTCATCAAAATATGTTCTCTACGTGTTATCATGTCAATATGTCCGTGTCCCTAGGGTCATAACCTGAGCTCTGATACCACTAAAGCTGTCACGCCCCAGACCCAAATATCGGGCTAGGGTGACAACCCGCCGCGTGCCGGGCACGCAAGGCGTCACAAAATTTTTCACACATAACACTATTATATATATAACCAAGCCAAATTCATCACTGAATACTAAAAGTTTTGGGTTACAAACCCTTACACACCACAATAATAAAGTTTGGGCATCAAGCCCTACACATAAGTAATACTGGGGTTACAACAAAATAATGGGTCTTGTTTTATTTAATAGAAGATCCATCACCCCAACATCCATCTTCAATCTCGTGGCTCTGACAAAAACATTGTAAGATTTTTATGAGCTTACACTCAATAAGTAAGCCACGTTATACAGTCAATTCATAGCATAACAATCTATAAGCACATAAATGATTTGCATGCTTAAACATTCCACAAATACTCAAACATGCAATGTAAGTAAACCCACTGTTTATACTCTCAATGGTAGCTGTAAATGTGACCCACGGCCCTGCAATATCCCAATAGTGTACCAACAAGCATCCCCCTACTGAAAGGGTCCAGATACCAGGGTCACGCCATATCATAATCCACCAGAACACATACTCTATATGTGTGATGCCACCTCGAACCAAGCAGAACACATCCTCTAGATGTGTGATGCCACCTCATAGTAACTCAGAACACATCCTCTAGATGCGTGATGCCATCTCGACCAAGCAGAACACATCCTCTAGACGTGTGAATGGCATAAATAAACAGAACACATCCTCTAGACGTGTATGTGGCATAAATCATCAGAACACATCCTCTAGATGTGTGTGTGGCATAAATCATCAGAACACATCCTCTAGATGTGTGTGTGGTATGACATGATAAAGGAGAACCGCGGCGACACATAACAGTACCTCACATCATGCACAAACATATCAATAACATCTTTATATTGCATAAACAGTGGATTATACTTACTTAACAATTGCATGTAATATATCACATCAATGTCATAATAACTGCATCTCTCATGCATAGCATCCACATATGAAATCATTCTCAATCATAGCACATAAACAACAATGTATTCATCTACTTACAATTTAGCCATAACAATTCTTCATGTCACAATATAAACAATTTAAATATTCATATAATGAATAAAATAATTTATTAAATACTGATAACTGGCTTACTTACCTCAGTACGCAATCCAACAGGTATATATCAGCTAGTCAGATGTCTGAGCACCTACAGGATCATTTTACACAATTAATTTATTAGAAAAGAATATTAAAATGACCCTTAGAATTCTACCCAGACTAGTTCACGGGCCCAACTTTGGGCTCGAATATCTCCCACTATACACACCCAATTGGGAAATAAAAATACCCAAGAAACTAGAATTCACCCAGATTCTAGCCATATAAATATTTTGATAATCCCAGCCCGTTACGGGCCCAAAAACCAGCCCCAAATCTCATCGCTGCACGGCCCAAAAGGCCCTGAACCGGTCGGCCCAGCCGGCCCAAGCAGCCAACTCATCCCGATCCCCTGTTTCACCGAACAGGGGACGGGTAACTCGCCGGCGGCCAGGGCCGCCGGCCAAATTGAGGGGGCCCAGCCACCGGTGGCCGGGCCAGAGCCGGCGCCGCCACGGCCGGCCACCAATTCCCTCCTCTCCCTCTCAATTTCTCTCTTCTTCTCTCTCACATCCGCGCGGCACGTCACTGTGCCGGCAACACGGCCGGCCACCTTGGCCGGCCGGACCTCCACCGGACGCACGCCCGGCCGGTGGAGGCGACAGGCCGGAGCTCAGGCCCGGCGAGGCGGCGAGCACGCCGCCGGGCCCGAACCAACCAGCGGAATCCGCCACCACGCGAGAGAAGGGCCGATTGGCCCTCTCTCTCTCTCTCTCCACCACCACCCGCCGGACACCTCCCCCAGTGCCGGCGGGGTCGCCGGCCGAAGCTCAGGCCCGGCGAGGTGGCGAGCATGCCGCCGGGCCTGAACCAAGGATTTGGCCGGCCTCCCTCTCTCTTGCTCTCTCTCTCTCTCTCTCTCTGGAGGCCAGGGGATTACCTGAAGGAAACGAAAGCCAGGATGATGGAGGGAGTCTCCCTCCATCACATATTTAATCCCCCCGCGCAATGCTTCGGTTTAAGGGGTCCGGGAAACCGAAGCGCTTCGCTGAGAGCGAAGCGTCGGACAGCACAGGACCAATTCCTGAACCTGGTTCACATGAACCGGGTACCACAACAACTTTGCATTTACCATGAGATAATAACTCCAAAACAGAATGGGAAAAAGAACTTTAAAAGAAGGGCATAAAATGAAAAATAGTTTAAAAGATACAATGGAACAAACTTACGATAGAACTTAGCATCTGTTAACCACTCTACCAAGCAGTGCCTGTTATCAATCTCTCCTGCTGATCCAGCTTTTTGACCTTGAGAATACCAAAGAGAACTTGCATTCCAAAAAAGGCATAGAGTACAGATGCGGTCATCGCAGGCACCTACATACATGAACAATTCATACCATCATCCAGTCCAAATTTACAAAAAGAGTATACTATGAAGCAAGAACATAGGTAAAAGCATTCTTACAATCCATTCCACTGGAGAGAGTATACCATCTCTCTTTGAAGGAACAATATTCTAATCAATGTTTTTAAGTCTCATAATCAGACCCGGTGCCGGTACTTTATCGGCATGGTAAAAGTCATGCTAACACATGCAACATTGCTGGAATTAACACAGCACCATCTGTTAGTGATGGTGACACATGCGACTCAGTTCATCCTCGAACTGCTGGAAGAACCCCCGCGTCGTCGTCACGTTCCCGTAGCAACCGGGTGGTGACCCAGATCTGGTTGGCGGCGAGGGAGTGGAGGACGAAGACGTTGGTGGAGCCGGCGAGGCGGAGGGAGAGGCCGTGGGGGAGGTCGAGGTTGAGGGCTGGCTGGGCGAGGTTGCGCCTAAAGTTGAGTGGGTTGCGGGCGAAGAGGTCGGCACGGAGGAGGATGGTGGAGCCGGTGGTGTGGTGTGATGCAGAGAGGAAGAGGACGCGGCCAGTGATGGCGGCGGATGGAGGGAGGCACCGGCGTCGCAGGAGTGGAGGAGGGTGGCGAGGTCGAGGGAGGCGCCGGCCTTGGCGGTGGCGGCGGCGAGGGAATCGAAGGTGGCGAGGGCATCGGAGAGGATGGGGGGAGGAGGGGACACCTAGAGTTTATTTGACATTTAGGTTCCCAGTATGACGCTTGGATTCCCGAGTCTTTGCGTGTCTGATGAGTTTCCGATATCCTTGATCCGAGGCGTCACCTGGGGGATTAAAAGGAATGGAGGATGACTCCCTCCTGGAAGCAGGTACTCTTCCCTCCAAGTAATCCTCGGCCATTCCCCTAATGCCAGAGAGAAAGAGAGAGAGTTAGAGAAGGATCGAATGAGAGAGAGAGAGAGCGAATAGAGAAGAGGAATATCTCCGGAGGTGCGCCCAAATATCGGCCCTTCCATTCAAAGACATCAATCTTCATGCCTCTGGTTTGGAGGTTAGGTGTGATGGAGCCATCAGAAAGTAGCTGGTGGAGGCTCAGTGCTGCAATCAAAACGGGGAGGTCAGAGAGGAGATATGCGGGGTTTAGATTCTTGAGAATCACCATGGGCTGAGGATGTTTGATGTGGCTTGATATTAGTGGAGTTTGAGATTGAATTTGGACCTTGTTGTTGGAATCTTGGAGAAAGGAGAAGAAGAAGAGCAGGCTTTGTTTTGGTGGTTCCCTGCCTGCTTCATGATGACCACCAAGCGTGCCTCTAAGCTACAGGAGTTTATAGCCCATGCTTCTAATGTGATATGTGTCAAAATCGGAAGGAAGACTTCAATGGTTTTTGTCACCAATGGTGAAGATCACCAGGTCAATCTCTGGGCTATTGCTAAACCCGATGTACTGATCAGTCTATTAGGCCATACAAGTGCAGTTGAGTCCGTGAATTTGATTCATCAGAAGGTTTTGTGGCTGCTGGAGCAGCCAATGGCATGATAAAATTGTTAGATTTATGGGATACAAGAGTTCTTTGCACTCTATCGGGGCATAGGTCCAATTGTATATATGATGATTTTATCCATTTAGGGAAATCATTGCATCTGGATCGTTGGATACAAACCTAAAGTTACGGAATATTCGAAGTAAAGGATGCATCCATACATGCAAGGGACACACCTCCCCAGATGGCTGATGGCTTATTTCGGGTGGCGATAACATTGTTAAGGTACCCAGATGTCCAAATACCTGGTAATACCTGGTTAACCATTTGGGATTAGCATACCGAGGTAAGTAAGCCTATTTATAATTAGTAATTTATAAATCATGAAGTTATAGTTTACATGTATATTATGAAATAAGGAAAATGGAAGTTTATTTAGATTAATTATTTTAAATGGTATCATGAATCTACATATGAGCATTTATTATGACTATAGTAACTCGTAATATTTTGCAAGAAATAGTTTCTTGGTGTATGTGAAAAATATAAATTCTTTGACTTGCAAAATATGTTGGTATTATTGAGATGACTACATGCAATTGTAAAGATGACACTGAAATAATCTTGTATGTGTCGCCACGATTTTCATATATTATGGCCACACACATTTGTAAAATATGTTCTGATTGATGATATATGGCCACACACATCTATAGGGTGTGTTCTGATTGATTTTGATATGGCCACACACATCTGTAGGATGTGTTCCGATTGATTGTGATATGGCCTCACACATTTGTGGAATGTATTCTGATTAATTTGAATGGCCATGGGACACATAAAAAATAATAATTATGAATTTATTTACATTGCATATTTTGGCATTTATTATATAATTATGCATAATTATGAAATAAGATAAAATAAAAATTTATTGACATTGATTATTTTGAAAGTTGGTAATTGTACCATGAGTATATAATTGAGTAACTACTATAATTATTATAGCAGGTGATATTTTGCAAAGTAATGGTTTTATATGTTTACGCAAAATATGAAGAAATATGTTTATTTTTAACCTTGCAAGTGAATTGGTTACATGCAATGATTAAGATTGTAAAAACTACTGTTTATGTGATATGAAAAGATTATGCTTATGATGATGCATGATGTACATATATATAATGATGACCTTGAATTATATTATATGTGTCGCCGCGGTTCTCCTATAATGTGGCATGTGGAGGCCACACACATCTAGAGGATGTGCTCTGTTTGATTATGAGGTGGCATGTGGAGGCCACACGCATCTAGAGGATGCGCTATGACTGATGATGATATGGCATGTGGAGGCCACACACATCTAGAGGATATGCTCTGTTTGATTATGAGGTGGTATGTGGAGGCCACACGCATCTAGAGGATGCGCTATGACTGATGATAATATGGCATGCGGAGGCCACACATCTAGAGGATGTGCTATGATTGACGATGAGGTGGCATATGGAGGCCATACACATCTAGAGGATGTGCGCTGATTGAGGTGTAACAGGGTCGTGGGACACATAAAATATAATATAAAAATGATCATATAAACAGTGGATTGTTTACATGCATTTTCTAGTATTTATTGTATAAAGCTTCCAAATTATTTTAAGTTGATATGCTTGTTCTGATAGCATGATAAATGCATTTGAAATTGGAAGTTTATGAAATTATGACTTGATGATATCTTGATAAGATATGATGATATATGACTATTTTATATTAATATAGGCTTACTTATTGAGTGTGAGCTCATATAAATCTCACAATGTTTTTCAGAGCCTCAGGATTGAAGAAGGAACCATAGGATCATTGGAGCTTCTATTTAAAATAAAGTGGATTCATATGTTGATGTAACCCCAGTAATGTTTGCGTGTAGGGCTTGTAGCCCAAATCTTTAGTTATGGATTGTATTAAAGTTATGGACTTGAATGATATATAGGTTGTTGCCTTTCTTGAATTCAGTGTCATGATTCGGGACACCTTGCATGCCTGGCATGCGGCGGATTGTCACCCTAGCTCAAAATTTTGGGTCTGGTGCGTGACAGCTTTTATGGTATCAGAGCCTAGGTTTTGACCTTAGGGACGCATACATGATGATACTCTAGGCAAAATACTAGGATGACATTGAGACAATTATAATGAATTTCAGATATTTTGCTTTGAAAGCCTGAAATTTAAAGGTTATCAAGATATTAATTGAAATATGAATTTGATAGGAATTAAGAATGAACCATCGCATCAGAAGCTAATGATATAATATGGGACTCCCAAGCTGGTGACCTTGACCAATGGGGAGGCCAAGGGGCTTCTAGAGGTTTTAGTTCCATCAAACTTGTTGGAAATGGCTCGTAGCAGTTCCAGATCTTTAAATAATATGGGTAGATGAAACTTTTCTTGGATATGCAATGCCAGATAAATGAATATATGGAATATAATATAGTAGTTGAAAATTGCAATTGATGACTAATATGACTAAGATAACATCATTATGTCCATATTGCAATTGAGTTGATATGTGGATTTGGAGTTATTAAGTCTGAATTTGAATGTGGATGTATATAATGAATTTTTATTTGTAGAACTTACATTGTTGATATTATAAGTTTAAGATTATGAGATAATCTGCTGGTTATAGGGATGATTAATATTGATGATATTTTGGAATGAAATAGTTAATTACAAGTTTTTGATCTATCACAATTGAGTACTTTCTGAATTTGAGTCTGGATGGATAAGTATATATAGTGAATTTTACTAAGAGAACTTTTATTATGGATATTGCATGTTTAAAACTGATTGTTAACTTGCTAATATGGAGATGGTTGAGACTGATGCTAATGAAATAGTTGACTGCATTATATCATGAATTCATGATGGACCATTTAGGAAGAATATAAAATTTCAAATTCGGAGATAATTATTGTTTAAGTTTTTGAGAGTAGTAACTTTAGAACTGATTTTGGTTATAAATGAGCAAATATTTTGATGGTAGAAAGTGAAAGATTTTAGCAGTAATAGAATAAGATAACTCCACTGATAAAGAATTTCATGAAGATTTTCATCTGTTAATAAATTTTTAAATGATATCATTCATTAATTTATCGTGCATACTTATTGTACCTTTCTTCATAATTCCTATGTTGATATCTTTCTCGAGGATGGATAAATTATCAATCAGCCATAAGTGGCATAAATATTTTAAGAAAAAAGGAGGAATATGATTTTATCAATTATGGATTATGGTTAAGGATACATCTAATATCACTTTCAGTCATAAAGAGATTACTATAATTTTTTTTATTATGTCTTTTGGATGGTAAGTGCATTTTAATCTTTATTGACCTTATAAGTCATGTATCCATCTGAGCTAGATCAGTGAGGTCACTTTGAGATATTCAAAGGGTTAAATTTAGTTGGCCATGTATGGCATGAGACATTGCATAATCTATAAAAACCAACATAATTTTTAGGTGATTTTGATAGTCATTGGTAACAAAATAATGATTCAAGGATTTGAATCATTTAAATTACAATATTTATTGAGAATATACTAACATATTCAAGAGAAATTGATTGGTTATAGTGGTATTATTGATAAATTAATTATATCGGTGATTAATGATGGCAATATTATTCAAAGAAATTAAATTAGTTGATTATGATAATTATGAAAGATATCCTAAATGATTGGCATAATGTTCATTGATGTTAGCTTGAAGTATTCAAGAGTGAAACCTAGTATGTTATGATGATTGAAATAAGTGTCGTAATGCTTAATGGCACATTCAACTATTCAAGAGTTGAGAGAGCATTAGAAGAAAACTATCTTATATCTAAGTCACAA
Source organism: Calamus simplicifolius (assembly GCA_900491605.1). Lineage (NCBI taxonomy): Eukaryota > Viridiplantae > Streptophyta > Magnoliopsida > Arecales > Arecaceae > Calamus > Calamus simplicifolius. Next base: position 87,084 of record UESW01002974.1, on the reverse strand, counting down.
GAATTTAGAACTGTCTTATCAGGAATTAAGAGTACCTAATGTTTTACTAACCTTAAGAACGGATAACATAATACATGTGATGGACTCTATGATATTTATGATGATTGTGTTGTGAGAAGTTAAGGTATTAAAAAAAAGGGGGGCAGGAAAGAAATACTTCTTAAGGAATTTAATTTTATTTGGTAGAAAGATTAAATTAATTTTGAAAGTTGGACATGTCATTTAGGTACTTGGGAATGAAATAAAAGTTTACTAGTGAGTATCTTTAATGGTACAAAATTTGTGGACATTTAATTTTCAGGATAAATTTTAGCGGGATAAAATGTTAATATTTGTTTTTGGTTTAATGGTAAACTGCGTAAATTGAGTCTGAACCCATTTGTCTCACTCTCCTAATTCGATGATGACATCATAAGGCTTAGTGGATTAAGCTGAATTTCTAGCCTTCCACCCTCAAATAGATGGACAAACTGTAGGAACCAATTAGATTTTAGATCATATACTGCGAGCTTGTGTGAGGTGCTTGGTATAGTTTCTTACCCTTAGTGAAATTGCTTATTTTATTGATTACCAAGCCAACATTCAAATTGATTCATTTCAATTGTCTATGATATAAGGTGTAGATTCCCTTCATATTGAGATAAGGTGAGAGAGAGAGACAATTTTGGACTGAGCTGGTTTAGCAACTATGAAAAGTATCGTTAATTAAAGCAGTTTCATGTAACTCAGAGTTAATAGAAAAGTTATGTTGATGTCAAAAAGAAAGATTTGAAATTTCAGGTTGAAAATCATTTGGAAGTTTTACTAACCAATGATGTGATGAGATTTGTGTTAGAGGTGATTTGAGCCACAATACATTGGGCCATTTGAGATTTTGATCAAAATAAAGGAGGTGGCTTATAGCTTAGCACTATCTTCATTACTCTTTGGGGTGTTCAATGTGTTTCATACCTTTATAACTGAGGAGGTATATTTCAAACCCCCGTTATGTGTTAGAACTTGAACCAATTTAGCTTAAGAAAGAATTGACCTATGAAGATCATCTTGTGCACATTGTGGACCGCAAGGATTAAGTTCTGAGATAGTGTAGTATTCCTTATGTCAAAGTTCAGTGGAGTAATCATTCTGAGAGGGAGACTATTTGGGAGTTTAAGAAGAAAATGAAAAAGAAACATCCACAAAAATTTGTATCTTATTACAGATCAATGACGTATCGATGACTGTGACTTTGAATAAAATTTAGTTGATTATGGAATAGAAAATTAGAATTCTATATTTTTATGAATGTGCATCAATTTCGAGGCCAAAATTTTTATAAGGGGGGAGAATGTAACCCCCCAGCATTTATTTATGGACACCTGGCACCTAGAGTTTATTCTGACATTTAGGTTCCCAGTATGATGCTTGGATTCCCGAGTCTTTGCGTGTCTGATGAGTTTCGATATCCTTGATCCGAGGCGTCACCTGGAGGATTAAAAGGAATGGAGGATGACTCCCTCCTGGAAGCAGGTACTCTTCCATCCAAGTAATCCTCGGCCATTCCCCTAATGCCAGAGAGAAAGAGAGAGAGTTAGAGAAGGATCGAATGAGAGAGAGAGAGAGCAAATAGAGAAGAGGAATATCTCCGGAGGTGCGCCCAAATATCGGCTCTTCCATCCAAAGACATCAATCTTCATGCCTCTGGTTTGGAGTTTAGGTGTGATGGAGCCGTCGGAAAGTAGCTGGTGGAGGCTCAGTGCTGCAATCGAAACGGGGAGGTCAGAGAGGAGATATGCGGGGTTTAGATTCTTGAGAATCACCGTGGGCTGAGGATGTTTGATGTGGCTTGATATTAGTGGAGTTTGAGATTGAATTTGGACCTTGTTGTTGGAATCTTGGAGAGAGGAGAAGAAGAAGAGCAGGCTTTGTTTTGGTGGTTCCCTGCCTGCTTCATGATGACCACCAAGCGTGCCTCTAAGCTACAGGAGTTTATAGCCCATGCTTCTAATGTGATCTGTGTCAAAATTGGAAGGAAGACTTCAACGGTTTTTGTCACCAGTGGTGAAGATCACCAGGTCAATCTCTGGGCTATTGCCAAACCCGATGTACTGATCAGCCTATTAGGCATACAAGTGCAGTTGAGTCCGTGAATTTGATTCATCAGAAGTTTTTGTGGCTGCTGGAGCAGCCAATGGCACGATAAAATTGTGAGATTTAGGGGACACAAGAGTTCTTTGCACTCTATCGGGGCATAGGTCCAATTGTATATATGATGATTTTCATCCATTTAGGGAAATCATTGCATCTGGATCGTTGGATACAAACCTAAAGTTGTGGAATATTCGAAGTAAAGGATGCATCCATACATGCAAGGGGCACACCTCCCCAGATGGCTGATGGCTTGTTTCGGGTGGAGATAACATTGTTAAGGTACCCAGATGTCCAAATACCTGGTTAACCATTTGGGATTAGCGTACGAGGTAGTAAGCCTATTTATAATTAGTAATTTATAAATCATGAAGTTATAGTTTACATGTATATTATGAAATAAGGAAAATGGAAGTTTATTTAGATTAATTATTTTAAAAATATCATGAATCTACATATGAGCATTTATTATGACTATAGTAACTGGTAATATTTTGCAAGAAATAGTTTCTTGGTGTATGTGCAAAAATATAAATTCTTTGACTTGCAAAATATGTTGGTATTATTGAGATGACTACATGCAATTGTAAAGATGACACTGAAATATCTTGTATGTGTCGCCACAATTTTCATATTATGGCCACACACATTTGTAAAATATGTTCTGATTGATGATATGGCCACACACATCTATAGGGTGTGTTCTGATTGATTTTGATATGGCCACACACATATGTAGGATATGTTCCGATTGATTGTGATATGGCCTCACACATTTGTGGAATGTATTCTGATTAATTTGAAGGGCCGTGGGACACATAAGAAAATAATAATTATGGATTTATTTACATTGCATATTTTGGCATTTATTATATAATTATGCATAATTATGAAATAAGATAAAATAAAAATTTATTGACATTGATTATTTCAAAGTTGATAAATTGTACCATGAGTATATAATTGAGTAACTGCTATAATTATTATAGCAGGTGATATTTTGCAAAGTAATGGTTTTATATGTTTACGCAAAATATGAAGAAATATGTTTATTTTTAACCTTGCAAGTGAATTGGTTACATGCAATGATTAAGATTGTAAAAACCACTGTTTATGTGATATGAAAAGATTATGCTTATGATGATGCATGATGTACATATATAATGATGACCTTGAATTATATTATATGTGTCATCGCGGTTCTCCTATGATGTGGCATGTGGAGGCCACATACATCTAGAGGATGTGCTCTGTTTGATTATGAGGTGGCATGTGGAGGCCACACGCATCTAGAGGATGCGCTATGACTGATGATGATATGGCATGTGGAGGCCACACACATCTAGAAGATGTGCTCTGTTTATTATGAGGTGGCATGTAGAGGCCACACGCATCTAGAGGATGCGCTATGGCTGATGATGATATGGCATGTGGAGGCCACACATCTAGAGGATGTGCTATGATTGACGATGAGGTAGCATGTGGAGGCCACACACATCTAGAGGATGTGCGCTGATTGAGGTGTAGCAGGGCCGTGGACACAAAATATAATATAAAAATGATCATATAAACAGTAGGTTGTTTACAGTGCATTTTCTGGTATTTATTGTATAAAGCTTCCAAATTATTTTAAGTTGATATGCTTGTTCTGATAGCATGATAAATGCATTTGAAATTGGAAGTTTATGAAATTATGACTTGATGATATCTTGATAAGATATGATGATATATGACTATTTTATATTAATATAGGCTTACTTATTGAGTGTGAGCTCATATAAATCTCACAATATTTTTCAGAGCCTCAGGATTGAAGAAGGAACCATAGGGTCGTTGGAGCTTCTATTTAAAATAAAGTGGATTCATATGTTGATGTAACCCTAGTAATGTTTGCGTGTAGGGCTTGTAGCCCAAATATTTAGTTATGGATTGTATTAAAGTTATGGACTTAAATGATATATAGGTTGTTGTCTTTCTTGAATTCAGTGTCATGATTCGGGACGCCTTGCATGCCTGGCATGCGGTGGGTTGTCACCCTAGCTCAAAATTTTTGGGTCTGGGGCGTAAAAAGGGTGGGACGGGAGAAGGGGCCTGGGCAGAGGGGGATTTTTGGGGAGGGAGGGTGGGTGGGTTTAGGAGATTGGGAACGGGGGAGAGGAGGGAAATTTTAGTTTAAGTACTGATGGTTTTTTTAAGAAAAAGTGGGGAAGTGAATTAGAAGGAAGGAAAATGATAAATTTTTAGTTTTATATTAGACTAAATTTAAATAAAATATAGTTTTTTATATTATAAGATAATATAAGACTACGTCTTAATTAAAATGTAGTCTTTTTAACATATTATCATATAATATAAAAAGACTATGTCTTAATTAAAATATAGTCTTTTATGTTATCGGATAATATAAGACTACGTCTGAATTAAAAACATCATCTTTTTATATTATCAGATATAAGACTACGTCTTAATTAAAAACATCATCTTTTTATATTATCAGATAATATAAGACTACGTTTTTAATAAAAGATGTAGTCTTTTTAATTTGCAAAAAATTATGGAAACGTAGTCTAAATATTAGACTACATTTTTTACAAAAAACGTAGTCTTTTTCCTAAAAATACTGTATTCAATTTAACTTTTTGTAGTAGTGTTAGTGACGGATTACTCTATTCATCACTAAATCATCACTAAATTAGTGACGAACAACCAATCCGTCACTAATTTAGTGACGAACAAGATCATCTGTTTCTAATTTAGTGACGAATTGCTCTTCAATCACTAATACATTACTAATTTAGTGACGGACAAGGTCATCCTTACTAATTTAGTGACGGATTATTTATTTGTCACTAAACCATCACTAAATTAGTGACGAACAAACTAATTCATCACTAATTTAGTGATGGATTGTCCTTCCATCACTAATTTAGTGATGAAAGGACAATCCATCACTAAATTAATGACGGATTACTCTATTTGTTACTAAACCGTCACTAAATTAGTGAAGAACAAACAAATCCGTCACTAAATTAGTGAAGAACAAACCAATCCGTCACTAATTTAGTGACGGATTGCCCTTCCATCACTAATTTAGTGATGAACAAGGTCATACATCACTAATTAGTGAGGATTACCCTTTCATCACTAATTTAGTGACGGATAAGGTCATCCATCACTAAATTAGTGATAAATTACTCTATTCATCTTTAAACCATCATTAATTTAGTGACGGACAAACCAATTCATCACTAATTTAGTGATGAAATATTGTTATGTTACTAAATTAGTGACGAATGACTTTGTTCGTCACTAATTTAGTAATAAATTTGTTATTCCATCATAATTTTTTTTTAAAAAAATAATATTCTTCACCACTTATTGCGTCGCCGGTTTTGAGTATGAGTTAAATTTAGTCCTATATCGACTCTCATTCAAAAAAATGGGCAACCGGAAAGCTAGCGCTCTGAAACCGAACCAATTGGATGGGGTGGCACAGCTAAAATCCATTCCATTCCCTCTCTGGTTCCACGGAAAACATGAACACGCGATGATGCATGGATAAAACTGTTCGAGGGCAAGGCTCTCGCATAAGCAGCAGCTTTGCAGGCGTCAGAAGCTAGAAAACATGACAACACAGCCTAGCATGGGGCATCCTAGGTAGAGCAATTTGTCCAGTAGCGTGTGGGGTATTAAACTATTAATTATTAGGGGTGGTGTGGCCTGGGCTTCACATGCCCTTTGTAAACACAACCGGACAAGCTGAGCCAATAAATCTTCTCCCAAATCCCAAAACGCAAAGGAAAAGGCTTAGCCGGTGGGAAAAGTCCCTTTGAATATAGCTTTCGGTGCAACAAAATTTAATGATGGATTGTCCTTTCGTCAATTAAGAGATAGAGAGAGAGAGAGAAAGAGAGAGAGAGAGAGAGAGAGAGGGGGAGGGACGGAGAAGGGAATCGGACGGCTATAATCTCTCATTTAAGAGATGGCGACGATGGGTTACCAGAGCTCGAGCAACGACGCATGGGTCGTCTCTCTCAAGGCCGTGGTGGCCTTGGTCGCGGTTCTATCGGCGGATGTTTATGTTGATTGGTGTTCCTGTCATTAGTGATGCTAGTAATCATCAATCACTATGTGCTCGTTAAATTAGTGGACCTTAGATTTTATGGATTTGTATCAGTTGGGGGTTGGAAATTTATATCTCCGCGAGCTTTCCTATCAATATCCTTATCTTTAATAAAAAGAAAAGCCTCGTCAGATAACTCAAAAAGACTAGTTATCATATCCGGTCCTTTTTGAACAATTGACGTGAGTAGAGATTGTAAGAAGAGTTGTTAAGAGGGTGGATGGGTGTACTCTTCGAGGGCCAGCCTAAAGGCCCCACTTACACTGTTCAGAAGACGTCTGATACCACCAAACGATGACCTGGTGCAGAAGAACCAATGTGTGAAAAAGATGCATCATTAATGATAGAAAAGAAAAAGAAATCAGTACAGCACCCGCTATAGGTGAGGATCCCAAGTTTAGATCCAAATTTTAGAATCTTTACTAAATCAAGAATTCATATCCAAATTTAATCATTAATAAATAGAGCCCATCTCTTAGTTTACATAGATCATAAGATGAATTTAATCTAATTTATTTATAGCAACTGAAGATATTGTTTTAAAAAAATTAGTCAGAAGAAGTATAAACTTTCTGTACTTATAAAAGTATTCAATATCTACTTAATATATGGTTATTATAAAATTAAATTTTCTCAAGTTTGAGATTTTTACTCTTTAATTAACCATCTATCCAAACAAAACCGTTTGCACTTTGTTTTTTCGTATTCAGTATTGTTGTTTGTGGTCAGATCAACTTTCCAATGTTGGGTTAAAAATTTTAGTATTGGGCTAATTCTTGTTTCGACATCAATAGTTTCTTTTTTTTTTTTAATCATCAAACTAACATGTCTACTATCGTAGGTTGGCAGTGACGATGATGCCATCATGATGGAGCCGTGGGGTGGATCTGGTCCGACTGCATGGACGTTTGATATTGCTCTGGTGATCACCAAAATCAAAATTGGTAATGGGTCTGTCATTTGCTCCATTTCTTTACAGTATAGGGATGGCGAGATAGCTCGTTGGTCTCCAAGGTATGGGGACCTGGGGGTAAGGCTACAGAGGTAAATAGTTACTTGAAAGGCTTTCCTTTGTCCTTTTTTTTTGAGTTGAAAATTAGTTTCTCCCTTTAGGTTGGACGCTCATTAAACTAAGTTAGCTAATTCCCAAGGCTATGTTATAGATACGATTGTCAATATATAACACATGATTGATCAAAATTGATAAAATGATTTAACAAAAAAAAAGTAAAAATTGTTGGAAATTAAACCTAAATCTTTGGCAAAAATCATCATCAAGAAGCCAAAGAATCATTCATGTTCAATCGTCAAGAATCAATAAACGATAAACGAAAGCATACCTGAATTCATATGTTTGATTGCTCTTCAAAGTCGTACTATTGGCCTTCCAGGTCAGCACGTTCTCCTAAAGAGCTCTTTAAATTTTTTCTAGGGTTTCTTTCTAATGATGGGATTCAAAGATGAAGGTTGTACGTGTGATCCAGAGACCATAACCACTATATATAGATAACTTCATCATTATCTATTGATATTTCTATTTTAGTCCATCATAAAAATAGAAATAATCCTTTAGGTCTCTACACATTAAAGGTCCATACTTTGTTAGATACATTAAAGCCCAAATCACTTAAATCTTAGCAGATCACTTTTAATTGGGTTTAACCATATTTGACAGTCTGCAATACATAATTATTTCATATATAAGTCCAATGTTAAATTAATAATCTCTATTTTTTTATGATGTTTTATGCAGTGTTTAAGTGCTCCAACATGTAGGAATACACTAGTGATATCATTTTCTATTGCAAACCATTAATTGTCCGAAGTCCAAATTGGTTAATTTCCTTGTCTCTTTGTTTATTTGTTAGTTGTTAGCTCTGGCTTTAGTTACAAGATATAGGACTCTCCCCAACATATTTATAGCCACAACCTCAAGTGGACTGTGAGAATCATTGTGGTATGTATTGAAAAAAGTGGGCAACAGATAACATAGCTGGAAAAGGAGGACTTTGAAGTACATTACTCTACCTTTAAGGAGATTCTTAGGTGCTGCCGGCACAGGGACTCTTATCGCCTCATGATTATACCATAAGGATGATGCTTAGGTAGTATTTGACTTGCTAAAAGCTATCATTGAATAAGTGTATAGTATAGTATTTATCGTTTGGATGTCAAAAAGTTATTCCAAGAATAGATATACGAATTTCGTAGGAATAGCTTATTCCCTTTGTTATTCTAGATTTCTGTTTGGATGAAAATCTGGTATTTCATGTTATTTCAGTGCAATTAATACAGTGTTATTCCAAATAATGTTTGGATGATATGAGAATAAGCATGTATTCCAGTAGGAATAGATGAAGAATTTTTCTAAAATTTCAAAGATACCCCTCCAATAAAAATTGTTTATCATTTTTTATTTTTAAAATGACATGAATAAATTATTATTTATTAATAAATAAGATAATAAATTAATTATTTTTAATAAAATAATATAAGAACATACTTAATAAATTATTTTATATTAATAAAGAAAAAAATAACATACTTAATTTATTATTTCTATTAATAAATTTATTTAATTTTAAATTATATTATAAATAAATTTATTTAATTGAATAAATTATTATTTATTAATAAATAAGGTAATAAATTAATTATTATTAATAGAATAATATAAGAACATATTTAATAAATATTTTATATTAATAAAGAAAAAAAATAACATACTTAATTTATTATTTTCTATTAATAAATTTATTTAATTTTAAATTATATTATGAATAAATTTATTTAATTTATTTAATTGATGAATTATTATTTATTAATAAATAAGGTAATAAATTAATTATTTTAATAGCATAATATAAGAACATACTTATAAATTATTTTATTAATAAAAAAAAAAAAACATACTTAATTTATTATTTTCTATTAATAAATTTTTTAATTTTAAATTATATTATAATAAATTTATTTAATTAATTTAATTGAATAAATTATTATTTATTAATAAATAAGGTAATAAATTAATTATTATTAAAAAATAATATAAGAACATACTTAATAAATTTATTTCATTTTAAATTATATTATAAATAAATTTATTTTATTTTAAATTATATTATAAATAAATTTATTTAATTTATTTAAATGATATTATAAATAAATTTATTTAATATATTTAATTTAATGCCATCGGTGCCCCTGGAATAGCTACAGTGGGAATAGGAGCTATTCCATCCAGTATCATGGATAAGAAATTGGAATAAGAAGGGTTGATTGGAATAGTTAATCTAGTGGGGCCCATACACCTTTTTCCTTCTGTTTGAGGGAATAGGGGGAATAAGGGCCTATACCAGGCCTTATTCCCCCATCCAAACACTGGCCTAGAGAATAGCTGAGCGAATAAGTACTTTTTTAAAATTATAACTTTGCCATCAAGTGATAACTCTAGATATTCCTGAGTTTTTTAGGGAATAAGTTGAGGAAATAACCCATGGTTAAACATAGGTTATCCTCTGATTAAACTTTTTCAGAAATATCCGAACTAGTTATAACTTTTGCGGATAAAGAAAATATCTTTTTTGGAGATAAGAGGGATATTTTCTTATTCCATATTTCAAACACTGCCTTAAAATCACTCGCCTGCCAAGGAAGCATATCTTCGCATTCCTATAATCTTCTCTGAAGTGTCTGATTTCGCTGCAACGAAAGCAAGAACCAAACTTGAAGGAAGCTAAAGGAAGAAATGAAGGAGACGGTCCAAAAGAACCTAGAAGATTGAGAATTGACTCGAATCCTAGATGAGCCTTACCATTTGCAGTAGATTGAGTATTGACTTCCCTTGTTTGGAGACGTTGGGGGGCTTGTATGTGCAATCAAAAAATACGTAAATCAGGTGGAAAAAAGGAAAAAAAATAGCATCAGAGAGTGGGATGTCAACAATATCTCATAAATAATTATTTTTTACATTATATTTTTATAAAAAAGTATAGTAATTTTTTAATAAAAAATAAATTGATGCTAAAAAATGCTGCCTTTTTTTTTTGTCATATCTCTATTTCTTTCGTTTTATTTTTTTAAAGTATTATTTCATTTTATAATTTTATTAAATTATGTTAATTTCCGCACGAAAGCTTGCGATGCGGTTCGGCGTATATTTACTTCGAGGATGGGAAAGTTGAGTGGACTGTGGACCCCAAGGCTACACTTTACCAAATTGCTTGATTAAATGGACTGGATTGGCTTCTCCTGGCAACCCTTACTTCTGAGCCGCTGCGGCCAGCTCTCAAACTATAGAATATATTATTTCCCCCGTTTTGCCACGATAGGGAACTGCAGCCATCGTTGCTCTCGTCTGTAAAAGGTACTCGAAGCAAACCACCTTTCCTCCTTGAGATTAAGATTTCCCTGTTATGATTTTTTTTTTCCTAAATATTTTGAAATATGTTTCCTCATATTTGATGAGAAAAGTCCTGGATGTTAACTTGGAAACATTTTGCTTTGTCATCGTCATCGTTTACATATCTCATACACAAGACTGTTCGTTTCTCAGGGAAGGGCTCATGGAGTCTTTCTCTTCAGTAATAACGGAGATCGGGAAATGCGTATGCCCTTATCTCAAGAATTGGGTGGCCTACCTTGTATGTTACGGAAAGAAAGTGGATGAACTCAAGGAACGTCTGGACAATTTACAACCGTTAAGGAACGACATAGAAAGATCAGTGGATAAGGCATGTAGAAAAGACGAAGTGATCGATGATGTGGTGAGTGCATGGTTAACAAAAGTATATGAATTAGAGTACAGCATGAGTCAAATAGAAGCCGAAGTTCAGCAGAATAAGAGGTGCTGCAAGGGCTGCTGTCCTGATTGGTCTTCGCGCTATCGGCTTGGCAAGAAGGCTGCCAAGAAAGCAGCTGAAGTCGAGGTGCTCCAGCGAGATGGAAATTTTAGCAGCGTGTCTCAGCCTCCACCTCCAGAGACTTTGTACCCATGCCTGTAGAAGTATAATACCCTTAGACTTTTTCTTAAAGAAATTAATTAAAAAAATATTATTTATATTCTTTGATTTTGATCTTGCTTAAGTATACAAGATTTTTTTAGCACATCACTGTTGCAGAAATAAACCCTCAAACATGAACTTTCATATGTTTTTTTCATTTACATTCTAGCATCTTCACTTATTCAAGAATTTATATCCAAAATTACATCCAAATTTAATCATCAATAAATAGAGCCATCTCTTAGTTTACATAGATCATGAGATGAATTTACTCTAATATTATTTATAGCAACTGATGATATTGTTTTAAAAAAAATTAGTCAGAAAAAGTATAAACTTTCAGAACTTATATAAGTATTCAATATCTACTTAATATATAGTTATTATAAAATTAAATTTTCTCAAGTTTGAGAATTTATACTCTTTAATTAATCATCTATCCAAACAAAACCATTTGCACCTTGTTATTTATCATTCAGTATTGTTGTTTGTGGTTAGAACAACTTTTCAATGTTGGGTTCAAACTTTTAGTATTGGACTGATCCTTGTTTCAACAACATTAATAGTTTCATTTTTTTTTATTTTTAAATCATCAAACTAACATGTCTACTGTCGCAGGCTGGCAGTGACAATGATAACATCATGATAGATCAATGGGGTGGATATGATCAGACTGCATGGATATTTGATATTGCTTCGTCGATCACCAAAATCAAAATTGGTGTGGGGTCTGTCATTTACTCCATTTCTTTCCAGTATAGGGATGGCGAGATAGCTCGTTGGTCTCCTCGGTATGGGGGACCCGGGGGTAAGGTAACAGAGGTAAATATAGTTATTCGAAAGGCTTTCCTTTGTCTTTTTTTTGAGTTAAAAATTAGTTTCTCCCTCTAGGTTGGATGCTCGTTAAACAACACTAAGTTAGCTAATTCCCAGGGCTATGTGATAGATACGGCTGTTCGTATATAACACATATGATTGATTGCAAGGGTTGTCACCATCAAAATGATTTAACAAAGAAAAAATAAAAATGAGAGCAATCACACATCGTATCACGTTATTGAGCGATGGTAGTTAATACGCAAGGCTACGGTTTAATGCATAAGATTGAAGATATGACTGATTGTAGGGCTATATATATATATATATATCAAAATATATAGTTTCATATTAGATATAAATGCTAACTAATTACAATCAAAGTTATGGACCGAGTCCTAGGTGTCTCATGGCTCAAAAATAAACAGAAAGGTTAGAAAGAAATTTTCTGCTACACAAATCAACATGAATAATAATGTGATATAAATAATTTTATAATCAACAATAAAATAACACCAATACCGCTAATTTGTACACTAAAATTATAGTGTGTGCGTGCGCATGTGCGTGTGCGTGTGAGAGATATAGATAATTTTATAATCAACAATAAAATAACACCAAAATCGCTAATTTGTACACTAAAATTATAATGTTTAAAATTTAAATTTGTGGATGTTTGCAGGTCCAGGGTAGGCATCCTAACTAATCCTAAGATCAGGTGAGGTGGATGAGGGCAAACATTCCTAGACCTCGAATGATAGTGTTTTCATTCACGTCAACTTTATTTTAGTCACGGCATGCGAACGTTTAATTAATCTTATCATCAACATCATCATTTTGTTTTCTTTGACAGATTGAGCTAGGACCAGACGAGTCCATCATCTCCATGAGCGGCTACCATGGTCCCTTTGAGCGAACGACAGCTATATACCAATTAGCTTTCATTACCACGAGTGGCAAGTATGGTCCTTATGGTCGAGCGTTCGGAACTGAATTTGTTGCTTCCAAAAGTAGAGGTTGGATCACTGGCTTCCATGGATGCTCCGGCACGCTACTTAATGCAATTGGAGTATACCAGAGGAGATCTTTCATTACAAGACCTCCTGAGGTAATTTTTTTCTTAAAAAAAAAAAAAAATTAAACCTTCCATTTTACGTTGGATGACAAGATGATTAAAAACCTCAAACAAATTTGATAAAAAGACCCTCAATAAGCCAACATTACATTAATTGTTTTTCTCTTCTGATCATTGTCAAGCTAATCAATGAGATATGCCAATTGGCAACCCTCTTTTAACCACATGAGCTTCTGAATCAGATTTGAAAGGGGCATTCCCACTATATTTTTTCAAAATAATTATATATTTATCTTTGTGAGAACATAAGCGAGTTATCAGCGAACAAGCAGAGCTGCATGAACAAATTACTCACTTCAAACCTCAGTCAAGTTGATAAATTTGAAGAGTTTCGAAGTTGTTTAATTTAGACAAACATTAGCAACGATTAAATGATATATCTACTTGCGATTAAATTGCGTGTATGCATGGTTAATTGGCATTGTATCGCTCTAAAAAGAGCAAGCTTTTTACAGACATGCAACTTTTTTTTTTTTATTTCCTTGAGAAAAAATAAAGTTGGCTATTAGGTAATGATGATCTTAGAGTTTATAATATTTAATTTAAAAAAAAAAAGTTTAAAGTGCTTATAATAAGTTCATCTATTATCAACTAACTTTCATTTAAATTTTTAGAATCATATGATTTCGATTTATTAATAAATTAATTGAATCAATAAATGGATTTGAGGTGTTATATAGCTTTTTTTTTTAATCTTTTTAAAGAGAAAAGTACTTTTTTTTTTTTTTGGTGTTCTTTTATGATGGATGCACTTGGTAGCTTAAGTGGTTCATGCATTGCGAATGGTTGTCAGACACAGTCCGGACTCGTTAAGATTGGCCCATGGGGTGAATTAAAACAACAAAATTTAAGGGACATCAACGACACTCCTACCCATCTTAATAAAATTATAATCCGCCACAGCAGTTGCATCGAGTCGATTAACTTTCAGTACATTGCCAACGGAGTGGCCAAATGGTCTTCTACATGGGGGAGTGACTCTGGATCCACGGCTCAGGTATGAAGTGCATACTCTGTTTCTTGCAATCCTTTCTTCCTCTCTTTTTCTTTTATGCAAAGAATTTTTTAAAGAAAACAGAATGTTAGGAAGGCAATATCACCCATTTTATAAATTTTGAGCTATTATTATTTAATTGGTTAAAAGAAGAAATTTTTTTTTTCTTCTGGTTTATGGTAGATTGTCTTTAAATAACCTCTCAGTTTTTTGTCTGACTATAATAAGTTTACTCTTTTGTTTGGAAGATTGAACTCGGAATCGATCATTATCTTAAAGCTATATCCCTCCGCTATGGCTATTATCGTGGTTACATCGTCATACGATCGCTTACGTTTGTAAGCACTATGGGCACCCATGGGCCATACGGTCAGGAGGAAGGAACTGCTATCTCTCTTCCTGTGAAAGGCGGCAAGGTCGTGGCCTTCTTCGGACGCGCCGGTCAGTGGCTTGATGCGCTGGGGTTTTACTTGATGCCCAACTAGATCTGGTCTCTCTCCACATTGCCACGGGATGGGATGTCTATTTTTAACCGATGCGTTGTAATGTATGCTATGCATGTGTGTATGATTTATATAGTGTGCTATAGAACATTGGATTATTTGCTGATGATTTTATGAAATTTTAAAATAATAAAGAACATTTACATGTAATAAAGTTGATTATGGTAGACATTGGACTAGTCATGTGTTTCTGGCTGTTTATACGGGCAAATCTATTTTCTTATTGCTCTTATGAGCAGATCTAATTGTTCTGCTACGCATGCTTGTTTTTGTGATTATCCTCATAAATAGGTTCACTTTTGATTGTCCTTATAAGTAGAACTATTCTTTTTCTGATTTTTCTTATATAGATATGTTTCAGATTCCTATTTTTTTCACAGGCTGCATTGTGCCCATGACTACTTCAATACCTAATCAAATACGAAAATATAAAATCAAACAGACTATTATTATTGATAATTTAAATAAAGAGTGGAAACTTGATCGACTTGTTTGAGATCCTGATGTTTGGTATTAATAGTGTGGTGATGAAAATTTGCACGAAAGATATAAGCACATATGTTAATCAGGATGTAGAGAAGAACACATGCATTACTGTCACCTATTACTATGGTTGTGATAGATCAGTCATAATTTCTTCATTGAATTGATCGTATCTAACATACATAAACTTGGCAATTAGTGAGTTATTGGGACCCAATATTGGTAAATATATATGTGATGATATTATCTACTAAACTCCTAAATTATGTTAGATAAACTCCTATGTTGGATATGTTAGTCTTTTTTTTTTTTATTGTTACTATACTAGTATGCATGATGTTGGATGTCATGTATTTATGATTATAGATCATATTGCATACGAATGTATAAGTGGGTATTCTTATCAAGCTTAGACTCGTTACATGACTTTTACTTTATTTTTATTTGTTACAAAACCCTGGATGAATTGTGGTTGAAATGAAAGGTAAGTAAATCAATTATATTAGATTTTTCAATGCCAGTATTTATAAATAAATTGATTTAACTTAATTGGTAATCATATTTTTTATATGAATTTAATCAAAATTAATATTATTATTTATTAAAAAATTAAATCATGTGTCTCGCCCAAATGAAGGGTTGAAGTGTTATGAAAATACCATTTACGAACATGAATTCAAACTTAAAAATTTCTGATCGATATATTTGGTATTGTAAAGATTTAGCATTAAGAGAGCTTTTGAAAGCAAGAGGAATAAGGATTCGTCGGGATGGGGGTCCTCATTCTACCAATCCCATCCTCCGTGCAATCTGGGATTCTCTCCAGACTACAACTGCGCCTTTGATTCGCCATGTTTATAGGGAAGCCAATGCGGCAGCTGATTGGGTTGCAAATCTCACAGCTCACCATTCAGGCCCGTGGAAATGGCATATGGGTGATCCATGCCCTCTTATTTTGCAGCAAATCATGTATTCTGATTTCTCGGACTTGATTCATGCCAGACTGGTATGATCGTCCGTTTGTAACAAAAAAAAAAAAAAAAGCAAGAGGAATAAAATATGTGCGCTCAAAGCCTAAATCCAAGCGGTGCCTGGTTCATCTGTGCAGGCCTTTCAATCAGCCAACGGAATCCAACTTAACATAGAGAGTACGTAGCACCTCCGTTTTCTATTATAAATGAATAAAGCAAACGCGCGTAGTTGGTAGTACAGATATATTATCAATTATACAGTATGCATAAATAACACTTCTACAGTGATAATTATGATAGATATTAACATGAACTAATGCTATGTCAACATTCAATCACCTAATGGAAAGAGATTCCAGCATAAAATTATATAAAAATAAATAGAGAATATACAACAAGAAGGATGTAACATGACCAACGTGCATACACACATGTAAAAGAATTCTTCGTACCTTGCATCCAGAGTTATCTTAGACCCACTTCCTCGGGATTTCGAATGCTGTCCAACTACAAAGAGAGCATTACTTTTAAATTAGAATAATAAATTTTATTAATCTTAAGCTCAGGTTTCATGTCCAATATTTGGGATTTGCAGTGCTAGGGTTTAAGTTCTAGGACCAAAGTTTGAGACATAGGACAATTGGTTCAAACCAATGGAAAAGTCTTTATACATTGCTTTCGATGCAGGATGATCTACACCGGATGCAGTAATTCATCCATGCATCTACAATGTAGAATTCACGAGCGGACCTTTTGGTGCAGGCTTATGTATGGACGAATTATCATGTCTGATATAGGCAGTTCTGTATGAGAGATGATATACAAAGAGTTTTTTCAAACCAATACGCCATGAGGGAGAATATTTTGGGCCTAAAATTGTTAGCCAGCACTGGGTTTACAAATTAGGCCTTACACAAGCTTTTTAGAGAACCAAAGAAGGTTCTATTTGGACCAGGAATGGACCATCGTGGCCCGGCGATATGGGTTTTGGATGAGTTATTTTGTTACAAGAAAAATTCTTTTTGCATCACGGGCGATGCAGAAAATTCAGCACTACCCATGGTGATTGATACGCACCAGGGGCCCTACTATTCAGATGCGGCAAGCTTTTGTGCGGATCAATCATTGCGAACGGTGAGGGACTTTCTGCACCGCTTGTGGTGGAGAAAGTATTTTCCTTGGGATAATAAAATTAGGCTGTTTGGACCTAAAATGGATGACCATGTGGGCCAAGCAGTGCCGAAAGTATTTTCCTTGGGATAATAAAATTAGAAAAAGATTTTGTACATTATCTTCGATGCAGCAAGTTCTAAATGAGTTGCATTATTCTTTTTTATTGATCCACATACGCACGATACCTATTAAAAAATATTACATTTTGAGAGAAAAACTTATGACACCCTAGTTTTAAGCTTACGATACCGTAGTTAAAAAGTGAAGACACCCGTTCAGAAAGTAAAAAAAACTACATCCTAGTTTTAAACTGACGACACCCTAGTTTTAAGCTTAAGACACTTGTTCAGAAAGGTGTCTGTACATATTCCAAAAAAAAACTGAACGAGTATTAATGCACGTCACGTCAAAATTAAGATAGCTATTAAGAAAGCAACAAAAACATTACGACACCTTAGTTTTAAACTTATAAAACTAAGACACCCATTAAGAAAGCAAAAAATACTTACGACACCCTATTTTTAAACTTACGATACCGTAGTTATAAAGCCACGACACCCACTTGTTTATACACAAATTCCAAAAAAAGCTGGTATTAATGCACGTCATGTCAAAATTAAGACACCTATTAAAAAAAGCAAAAAAAACTTACGACACTCTAGTTTTAAGCTTACGACACCGTAATTATAAAGTCAAGACACCAGTTCAGAAAAAAAAAACTCACGACATCCTGGTTTTAAACTCACGATACCCTAGTTTTAAGCTTAAGACACCGGTTTAGAAAAAGTGTCTGTACACAAATTCTAAAAAAAAGCTGAATGGGTATTAATGCATGTTAGACGGCTTTTTTTTGGAGGTTGTATACATATACTTTTTCTGAACGGGCGTCTTAAGCTTAAAACTAGGGTATCGTGAGTTTAAAACTAGGATGTCGTGAGTTATTTTTGCTTTCTAAATGGATGTCTTGACTTTATAACTACGGTGTCATATTACCTCGTATTGAAATCATAAATAATTTTCTCATAATAATAATTGCAAAAATAGTAGGGACAATGACAAGTCATGAAAAGATCATATTTCACTTTTGCATGATAATAATTTCTAGCAAATAGTAATAATACTATAACTACTTACTTAATCCAAATTTTTAAGAATAAGGCACACAAGATTTAAACATTTAATTTCATTTATGACCTTTCAAAAATAACAACCAAACACTTTTATCAAAGCAATTGATCATATGGGAATTATGTCACATAGTAATTATGTAAATCAAATCATATGATAATTAACATTTGGTTTCCTAAATGGTTAACCTTAATCTAGACAAAGCCTAGATTTACCATAATTGCTTGAAATTTTGTTTAAGTCACAAGGTTTCACTTAACCTAGAGAAAGACAAATTCAGAATATCAATAATTAAGCAATAAACTAAAGGACAAGATTAGCGAATTATGGGTTGAGATGTGTACCATACTCTATGGTAGATGATTCCAACTCAATTCCTCTAATACTATCATTTTCTCGCACCCATTCCTGTAAAGGTGAATCAACTCTAAGGTTCTTACAATATTTAATAGAGTCAAGCTACTAGTTGGGTCTAATATAGTTGGCGACAGATCGTGGCTACCAACTTAAAGTTGGTACTAATACAATCCATGGACCATTGGACTTCTAGTCCAATTGACTCATTTTTGTGGGTCTTTAATTTTAGTTGTCTCTTTAGATCGTGCCTTATCTAACTTGCTATCTAATTAAAGTTGTTGAAAATTAAATCTGAATCTTTGGTGAAAATCATTATCATGAAGTCCAAGAATCATTCATGTTCAATCATCAAGAATTAATAAACATAAACAAAGCATACCTGAATCCATATTGCTTGATTGCTCTCTAGAGTCCTGCGGTTGGCCTTCCAGATTAATACGTAGTCCTAGAGAGCCCTTTAGAATTTTCTCTAGGCTATTCTTTCAGATGATGGGATTCAGAGAAGAAGGTCGTGCGTATGATCCAGAGACCAAAACCGCTATATATAGATAATTTCGTCATTATCTTTTGATATTTCTATTTTAGCCCATCATAAAAATAGAAATAACCTCTTAGGTCTCTACACATTAAAGGGCCACACCCTATTAGAAACATTAAAGCCCAAATCACTGAAACCTTAGCTGATCACTTTTAATTGGGCTTAACCTTATTTGACAGTCCGTAACACATAATTATTTCACATAAAGCCCAATGTTAGATTAAAAATCCAATAATCTTTCACTAGGCTGTATGTGTAATCTTATAATTATGTTTTGCAAAAATAACCAAATGAGCTCAATTTTACTGTCATTATCAAAATGTATCTATAACTAATCCGGTCCATCAACCATACCAACATAGGATCAAAGCGGCCTTTGATATATCTATCATAGCTTGACCCATCAATGGTCACGTATGTTGATACAACTGAATGACATGGATTATGATGTAGATGTGTAGCATGAAAATTACATGTAATGTGATCTTAACATGCCTATTTCCAACTGATCATTCTTAAACTTGAGTGAGATCAAAACTTTAACATTATTGTACAGAATGTACTAAACTGAATAAAATACTTTATTTTTTATCAGAAAATATCCAAATACATAAGTGTGCACAAACCAAACATAAAGCATAAAATAGAAGCAATACAAACTATCACTAAATCTAAGCATCGTCATGCTCTATAGCACCCATGTGAGCAGTATGCTCATGAAAGACCTTGGGCGGCACACCCTTTGTAAGGGGATCTGTAACCATAAAGTTTGTCCCTATATGCTCTATAGAAATCTGACCACTATGTACTCTTTTCTTTACAACCAGGAACTTGATGTCAATATGCATTGACTTGGTCGAGTTCCTATTGTTGTTGGAATACAATACGGCTGACTTGTTGTCACAAAATAACTTTTACGGTCTTTCAATTCCTTCCAATATGCGCAGCCCAGGGATAAAATTTTTCAGCCATATCCCATGATTGGATGCTTCATAACATGCTATAAATTCTGCTGCCAAGGTAGAAGAAGCTATGAGTGTCTATTTTGCACTTCTCCAATAAATAGCCCCACCACATAATAAATATACATAGCCCGAAGTGAATCTTTTACTATCTCAAAATGTTTTGATCTCCTATATATGAGCATGTAATCTTTTGTTCTTTTCAGATATCTCATAACCCTTTTGGCTGCTTTCCAGTATTTCATTCCTGGGTTGCTTAAATATCTGCCTAGCACTTCAACAATGTACGCAATATCCGGACGCATATAAATTTAAGCATACAATAGACTTTCTACAACTAAAGCATAAGGAATCTTCTGCATCTCTTCAACTTCAAGGTTTTCTTTTGGGCACTAATTAATACTAAATTTATCTCCTTTAGCAACAGGGGTATCATCTGATTTAAAATTTTGCATGCCAAATTTCTTAAGTACTTTATTGATATAGCTCCTTTGTAATAATCCAAGGATACCCTGAGAACGATTTCAATGTATCTAGATTTCCAATACAAAGGAGACATCACCGAAATCTTTCATTTGAAAATTTCTTGATAGAAATCTCTTGGTTTCGTGCAACATGCCTATATCATTTGTGGCAAGCAAAATGTCATCTACATACAAAACTAGAAAAATATATTTACTCCCACTGAACTTGTGATACACACAATTGTCAACTGCATTCACTTCAAAATTAAATGAGAGAATTACTTGATCAAATTTGTGATACCATTGACGAGAAGCTTGCTTTAACCCATAAATGAATTTTGTCAATTTGCAAACCATTTTCTTTGGATCTCCTGACACAAAGTTTTCTGGTTGCACCATATAAATTGTCTCATCAATGTCTCCATTGAGAAACATCGTCTTAACATCCATTTGATGGAGTTCTATATCATACTGTGCAACAAGAGTCATGATTGTCCTAAAAGAGTCCTTTGATGAAACTAGAGAGAAGGACTCTTTAAAGTCAATCCCTTCCTTTTGAGTATAGCCTTTAGCTACAAGACGAGCTTTATACCTTTCCACATTACCCTTTGAATCTCGTTTAGTCTTAAAAATCCATTTGCAACCAATGGGTTTCACACCTTCTGGTAATGAGACAAGTTCCCAAACTTTATTATCTTGCATAGACTTATACTCTTCTTTCATTGCTTCAATCCGCTTTTCTGAATTGGAATCTTGTATGACTTGAAGAAAGTTGACAGGATCATCTTCTATCATGCCATTATTTCCTCATGTTCCTGAAGAAACACTATATAGTCATCTAAAATAGCATTCTTTCTTTCTCTAGTGGATCGCCGCAAAGGCACTTGTTCTTGAGGTTGTTGAGTTTGTACCTCTGAGGGTTGAACTATAATTTCATGTTGTTCTAGAATTGCAACTTGATCAATAACAGAAATAGAAACCTGATCATTGTCAGAAGCAATTATAGGAATAGGAACTAACTCCTCTTCAATAAGAGTAGTAGGATCTAATTCCTCCTCAAAGACAAAGTCTCTAACTTTATTTCTCCCCCCAAACTCAATATCCTCAAAGAACATTGCAGCTTTCGTCTAAAAAATTATCCTTGATTTGGGATCATAAAACTTGTAACCCCTGGATCACTCAGAATACCCAACAAAATAGCTACTAACTATCTTGGAGTCTAATTTCTTTTCATGTGGCCTATAAGGCTTTACCTCAGCTGAACATCCCAAAATATGAAAATGCTTTAGACTAGGCTTTCGTTCTGTCCAAAGCTCATAAGGTGTTTTGACAGCTTCTTTAGTTGGTATTCTATTCAGAATGTAGGCTGTTGTCTTTAGTAACTCTCCCCATAGTGACTCTGGTAAGATAGAATGACAAAGCATGCTCCTTACCATATCTTTAAGAGTGCGATTACGTCTTTCAGCTACACCATTCATGCTAGGTGACCCTGACATGGTGTATTATGGGACAATCCCGCATTTCTCTAGGTATTTAGCAAAAGGTCCCTGACGTTGTTCACCTGAACTGTCATATCTGTCATAGTATTTATCATCACGGTCAGATCTGACTCCTTTAATCCTTTTGTTGAATTGAAGCTCAACCTCAGCTTCAAATGAATTGAATACATCCAAAACTTGGGACTTTTCATGAATAAGAAATATGTATGCATATCTAGAATAATCATCTATGAATGATACAAAATATTGTTGACCATTCTAAGAAGGTGTAGGAAATGGTCCATAAATGTCCGTATGTATCAACTCTAAGACTTTTGTAGTTCTATATGCACCTAATTTCTTTGTTTTGCTCTGTTTTCCTTTAATGCAATCAACACAGACATTAAAGTCTGTAAAATTGAGGGAATCCAAAATTTCATCTGAAACAAGTCGTTCAACTCTATTTCTAGAGATGTGACCTAATCGCTTATGTCATAATGTTCATGAATTTTCATTGCAAATTTTATGCTTAATACCTCTTGATTCTATATTCAGGGTTTCATTATAAGAAGCAACAGTATAAAGCAAATATAGATTGTCATACACTATAAGAGAACCAGTTCCAATAATATTTGAATTTAACGAAAGACTAAACTGACTATTTCCAAATAAACAACAATATCCTAATTTGTCCAAAGCTGAAATAGAAACCAAATTCCGTCTAAATGATGGTACTATAAAAGTGTCTTTCAAATCCAAATAATAACCAGAACTTAATAACAATCTAAAATGCCTAATTGCCTCCACATCTACTGACTTGCCATCTCTCGCATAAATGCATCTTTCAGCATCAGTTGGCCTTCGGTAGCTTAGGCAACCCTTCATTGAAACACTGATATTAGTAGTAGCACCAGAATCTAACCACCAAGTATGTTTAGGTACTGAAGCTATATTCACTTTAGAATAGATCAAATTAAGAAATGTACCTTCCTTTTATGCCATGCATGATACTTGGAACATTCCTTCTTTATATGTCCAGACTTCTTGTAGAAGAAATAACTGTTCTTATCCTGATTTTGTTTCTTCTTTGCTGGACCCTTAGCAGCCTTATTCTTTCTTTTTTGCCTTTATCCTTGAAGTTAGTGTCATTAAGGATCGTCACCGAATTGAGGTTAGCAGAAATAGTAGCAACA
The DNA here is from genome assembly GCA_900491605.1 of Calamus simplicifolius. Classification (NCBI taxonomy): domain Eukaryota; kingdom Viridiplantae; phylum Streptophyta; class Magnoliopsida; order Arecales; family Arecaceae; genus Calamus; species Calamus simplicifolius. The sequence continues at coordinate 63,636 of UESW01002974.1, read as the reverse complement.
TTAGCTGTAAAATAAAAGCAATACATAAATAAAATGCTCATATAAATAATTAATTTCAAATATCAATAAATTCAAATAATGGTAAATCCCATCTCAAGATACCCAGTGCAACATTAATATCAAGTCTTTGGATAGTAATATTAACTGCTAGTGGTACTCTTGCTGTAATGATCAAACACTAACAATAATGTATGTCAAATAATAAATCTATCTTTGGATCGACTTATTCCTCACATGTAAATCCTTATTATCGTTACGTATTTACCATCACACATATATGTAGTTCGGCCAAGCATTAACCTTTCTTTGGGTTGACTAATACCCGCATGAAACATACATACACAACATCCAACATCCTTCATGAACCATCTACACAAGAGAGGTCACTTTGGTGATATCTTGTTTCAATTAGTTCAATTTAGAACGATAGATAAATTTATTATGCATAAAAATAGCATTAATTTGAATTTGATTGAACCTTTTAAAAAAAATAACGATATGTTATTTTATGGTTCCAACTCAATCTTTATAACAAAACAAATTAAATAATACAGAAGGAGGTTGCTCATGCTCATAGAATTAAAAATAATAATTTTTAATGAAAGCCAAAAACATTGCCAAAGGCCATGAATCGGCCAAAATTCATGCATTAATGCTACACAATAAATGTTCATAAAGGAATCCCATTCTGTTACTCCCTCTCACATAAGTCCAACAAGACAAAGTTTTCGCCTTTGTTCCTAATAACCTTCTTTTTATTTATTTATTTATTTATTATGTAAAGCGAACACGTTCAATTTCTAGTGGAGGAATTCCCGCAACACCTGACTAATTTTCAGCTGTTATTTCCGCTAGAATTCTATGCAACTCCCTTTTGAAGTTCACGAAACTAATTTCCAGCGGATTAAAAATTTCCAGCGGTAAAGGGATGTTGACGGCTAGATTCCCATGTAAAGCCTTCAGAGGAGAAGATTGGAAAGGCGTTTTTTTTTATTGATCCAAGATTTCATGCATTAATGTCATGCATTAAACGCTTGCATTCCATACATTAAATTCCACTCAACTTGAAACGGAAGAGAGCGAGCGTAAGTGTCACCGAGCTTTCGATCGGCACGTGCAAGCGCTTCCTATGGCCACTAGGTCCTTGCAGTTTACCGGGCAAGCGCTCCCTATGGCCACTAGGTCCTTGCAGTTTACCGTGATGGCGTTAAAAGATCCCTCTCTTAACTAGCATAGACCCCGCAACAATAAAAAAAAAATCCCAAAAGACAAGTCCCACCCAAACACAGCCTTCCCAACCAAAGAACTCTTCTCTAAGTAATTTGGAATAATGAGGTTGCCCAAAGGCTACAAAGACACTCTTCTCTATCTCTAACAAAGATCACGCCTGCCCCAACCTCACTCAACAAGAACTAACCTAGATGCCTCACACCCGCTTACGCACTGCCTGTGCGTCTCGGCCACATCCAGCCAATGCCTAAGTCCGTCTGACTCAGACTCGTCGCCTGCTAGCCACACCCGAGCTCCTCTCGGATGCCTTGATTGCTTGCAACTTGAAGTCTTGGCCTTGAGTCAACCCTTTTGCAAAGAACTCTCCAACCGACCCTTTTGCTCACATGCAATTCGATGCCCTTAGGCCTTGAGTCGCCTCTCTTTAAATAGCTCCCTAACCGACCTCCTTTCCACCGCCCAAGAGTCCCACACCGCCTAGGACTCCTTTTCCACTTAAGACTCTTCTCCAATTAAGACTCCACCATAACCGTTGGATGAAGAGATAAAGGCTAGGATCCTCCCATATCCACTGCCCCAAAGAGTCCAGCTGTTTGGATAACTCATATCCACAATTCATCTCCCAAAATACGATGAACTCTTAGTGATAAAATCGCCAACTAGCACTCCTAAGAATCTCCCTCCAAATAGGGCTCCCAATGGACTCCATCTTGGCTGTTGGATGGCCAAGATCTCAGCTCAAACCACCACCTCAAATCCCCTCTAAGAAAATACGATGGCCTCTCTTTTGGGTGTGCTGGGCGGGCTTGCCCAACGGCCATGCCATGCTGGCTGCGCTTGCCAGGCTGGCCGTCAGCCTGGGTGGTCCGGGTCGTGCGCCCAGTTGGGCCGTGCAGCTGCCTCGGCCATGCGCCCAGCCGGGCCGCGTAGCTGCCTCGGCCTTGCGCCCAACCGGGCCGCACGCTTGCTCGCCCGGCTGGGCTGCACGTGCGCGTCCTTCACCTGGGCGGGCTGTGACAATCCTTCCTCTGCCTGAATCTCGACGCCCTCATCGAGTCATACCAAAGCTCCATCATGCGTCCTCCTGGCACACCTCATCGTTGCACATCTTAACCCTCCTGGTTAAAATTCTTCTGAGTCCCAACGCGGCCATCGCTGCACATCTTAGCCCTCCTGGTTAAAATTCTTCTGAGTCCCAACGCGGCCACCTGCCACGTACACCCCTTGATGCCTCCTTGGTTGGACAACCCTCTCGCTGAGCCATCCCACATGTAGCCTCCTACCACAGGCCCGTCACGCCTAAGCCTGCTGCGCCCGCACTACTCCAGTGCCTACATGCGCCACTGCCTAGGCGCGAGGTTATCGCGCAACCTCAAATCTGATGGTGGGGCGCTCCCTCGCCCATGCCCTTCACTGTCCTACGCCATCCCTCCACTAGAATGAAGTATGGACGCCTACCTCTCCGGATCAAGATGGCCCTCCGATGAGGCATGACCACGGCCTTGCTCTTGATGAAGAAGTCCATTCCGAGTATCAGGTCATAGTCATCGATCGGCAAAACCGTCATGCTGCAGCACCCAGTCCAAGAACCCACCTCCAATGTAGCCTTTTTCTGGCCCAAAGACTCCATCTCCTCAGAGTTGACAAGCTTCATCTGACAAGGCTTCGAAAGCACTCCTAACCCCAATCTGTGCGCCACCCTCTAGCTCACAAAATTGTGCATCGCGCCGGAATCAACCAAGGCCTGAACCATCCTCCCGTTGACCCGATCCCTCACGTACATCAAACTCTGGCGTTGCTCAGTCTCGGCCAAAGTGTTGATGGATTGTAGCGGGGTCATCCTCGCTACTGGCTCCTCCTCTGAACTCTTAGATGCCCTATCTCCCTGGGTAGTAACGGTCGCTACCGCCACCTTCCTTAGACACTCCCATGCTAGATGCGGTCCTCCGCATATGAAGCATCCAGCGAAAGTCGCCTATCCTTTTGGTTTTGCTGTTGCATGTGGTGGCACACCTCCTTCTTGCCTGCTCGACCCCATGGTGGTGACGCACTCTTGCGCCTGCCCCTGCCCTAGCCATCGCTACCCGAAGTCGTACTGCTGCGAAAGTCCACCAGCGCCTCTGCTGCTACGAAGGCTAAGGAAATATCCCTCACCTCCCTCCTGGGAAGTTCGGCCTATGCCCACCCTTGTAGGCCAGCAAGGAAGTTGAAAGCTTATCTTCCTCGGACAGGTTGGACACCTCCAGAAGTAGATTGCTGAACTGTGCCACGTACTCCCAGATGCTCCCTGTTTGTCACAGCATCCACAGATTCTCTCGAGCAAGCTATCCTGCATTGCTCGGCTGAAACTGACCCTTCATTTTCCTCTTGAAGATCTCCCATGTCTCGATTCTAGGATGCCCTGCACGATCATCCTCAGTCGTCCTGGTCCTCCACCAGAGCTTGGCATTACCCTCCAAATACGTCGAGGCCCGATCCACCTAATCGGCTACTGGGATCTTTGCCGCACGAAAGTAAACCTTCATATCCCATATGAAGTTCTCGACTTCCGCCGTGCTCCTGACTCCGCCGAAGGCCTTAGGCTCCCAGACCTTCGCTTCCTTTGCCGGAGCGCCGACCATGTTGACTGGACTCCGTGCCTCTTGCTTTTGTTGGATCAACTCCTCCTCCAAAGCATGGATCCGAAGCTTCAATCTCTCCTCAATGGCCAGATCTGATCACTGTTGTTGCAGATTTTGATGTTTGAGGTCACAAATCAGCCCCTCGTGTGCCTCCATCAGCTGATTGTATGAAGTCTGCAACTCGGGTCAACTGCAGGCTCAACTCTGCGCATACAGCTACCAAATTCATGATTGATTCATCTCCTGGATCTCCCACAATCTGCTCCAAATGGGTCACACGGTCTCCAATCGCTCTCGCCATCTGTGCTTGGAACTTGCTTCAATCGGGCTCTGATACCAATTTCTCCTAGCTCTGATACCAATTGTCATCGGGCTTTCGATCGGCACGTGCAACATATGGCCATGAGGTCCTTGCGTTTACCGGTGATGGCGTTAGAAGATCCCTCTCCTAACCAGCCTAGACCCCTCAACAATAAAATAAAATCCCCAAAGACAAGTCCCACCCAAACACAAAGATATACGGGAAGCACAGCCTTTCCAACCAAAGAACTCTTCTTTAAGTAATTTGGAATAATGAGGTTGCCCGAAGGTTACAAAGATACTCCTCTCTGTCCCTAACAAAGATCACACAACGTGCTCACCCCAACTTCACTCAGCAAGAACTGACCTAGATGCCTCGCACCCGCTCATGCACCGCATGTGCGTCTCGGCCATGCCCTACCAATGCCTAAGTCCGCCTGACTCAGACTCGTCACCTGCTAGCCACACCCGAGCTCCTCTCGGATGCCTTGATCGCTTGCAACTTGAAGTCTTGGCCTTGGGTCCACCCTTTCGCAAAGAACACTCCCCAACTGACCCTTTTGCTCACATGCAATTTGATGCCCTTAGGCATTGGGTCGCCTCCTTATAAATAGCTCCCCAACCGACCTTCTTTCCACCGCCCAAGAGTCCCACGCCGCCTAGGACTCTTTTTTCACTTAAGACTCTTCTCCAATTAAGACTCCACCTTAACCGTTGGATGAAGAGATAAAGGCTAGGATCCTCCCATATCCACCGCCCTAAAGAGTCTAGTTGTTTGGATAACTCTTATCCATAATTCATCTCCCAAATACGATGAACTCTTGGTGATAAAATCGCCAACTAGCACCCCTAAGAATCTCCCTCCAAATAGACTCCTAATAGACTCCATCTTGGCTGTTGGATGGCCAAGATCTCAGCTCAAACCACCACCTCAAATCCCCTCTAAGAAATATGATGGCCTCTCTTTTGGGCGTGCTGGGCGGGCCTGCCCAACGGCCATGCCATGCTGGCCGCGCCTGCCAGGCTGGCCATCAGCTTGGGCAGTTCGGGTCGTGCGCCCAGTTGGGCTGCACGGCCGCCTAGGCCTTGCGCCCAGCTGGGCCGCGCGCGCGCATCCTCCGCCTAGGCCGGGCCGTGACATAAGGCACCATTATCCAACTCTGTTATCCCAACGCCCCAACATTTTCTTTAGATTCCCAGCAGAATTTTTGTTTGTAGGAGAAGACAATCTCCCATAACGCAAGTCCTTCTGTTCCCAACGACCCCTTGAAACGGAACTCCAAGCGAAGGGTGCCATATCCCAACGCCCCATGGAATTTTGGAATTCCACGCAACGCCCTTGATGGAATCCCTTCCTGAATCTCAGCAATCAGATTCTCCTCCAACGAAAAAATGGATCTCCATCGCATTGGCATTATATCGAGAGTTAAAAAAATTGTGCATTGAACACAAAATCCATACGGAAAGCCAAACGAAGTATGTCTCTATTTTTTCTTTAAAATTAAATTTGATATAAATTTAATTTTACTCATAATTTGGTTTTATCTTAATTATCAAATAAAAGTTATATGAAGTCCTCTCCTAAAACGAAGAGGACCGATGAGACTTACGATGCAATGACATCTTTCTTGACATCATAATTCATAATCTCAAACTAGAAGTAAAATAAAGTTTTGATGCGCAAAAATATCAATGGCATCAAAATAAAATTTACAATAAACTAATAAGTATTTATTTCATGGTTACTCAATAAAACCAAAGAAACATATGTATAATACGAATATCAATGCATATAACCGAACAATTTCTCAATGATTCAACATGAATAGGGGCTCTGAAACCAATTGTTGGAATTAAATCTGAATCTTTGGTAAAAACCATCACCATGAAGCCCAAGAATCATTCATGTTCAATCATTAAAAATTAATAAACATAAATGGAAGCGTACCTGAATTCATATTGCTTGATTGCTCTCAAGAGTCCTGCGGTTGGCCTTTCAGATCAATACGTACTCCCAGAGAGCCCTTTAGAATTTTCTCTAGGCTATTCTTTCTGATGATGGGATTCAGAGAAGAAGGTCGTGCATGCGATCCAGGGACCATAATCGCTATATATAGATAATTTCATCATTATCTTTTGGTATTTCTATTTGAGCTCATCATAAAAATAGAAATAACCCCTTAAATCTCTGCACATTAAAGGGCCACACCTTTTCGGATACATTAAAGCCCAAATCACTGAAACCTTAGGTGATCACTTTTAATTAGGCTTAACCTTATTTGACAGTCCGCAATACATAATTATTTTACATATAAGCCCAATGTTAAATTAAAAATCCAACAAAAGTGTCTTCAAAACAAAGTTCCCTAAAAACTCTACAACCCATGGCTTCTCAACTAGTGGTAATAGAGATGACCAATGAAGGAGCAGTCGGACAAAATCCTTCCTAACATCTACCATAGTCCGATGTAGCACTAGGTGAAGTTCTAGTGGTCTTAAACTTCGATTCAGCCACTGGACATGATCGTTGTAGGCCATGACAAATCCTAGAAATAGAGCATGGCTGCACCTTTAGTTCCATCATCATTTTCTAGCAATTGTCAGCAATCCTGAGACTAATTATTTCTAGTACGAGACCACAACAAAGGAAAAGAATTACTTGTTCAAACTTCTCACCGAAAAGGAGGAAGACGCTGGTGGAGCAACTGAATATTGACCTTGTTCTTCTTTGGCAGAAATCTCGATATATTCTTGATCTCTATTTGATGCTCTTCAATATCTCTCAATACACTACAGTAAAAAACCCATATTTCAACTCTTTTTTTTCGACGCTAGGTGAAAGCGTCGGGATATCCCGCAACCTGCCGACGCTTTTAAATAGCGTCGGCAGCTGCCGACTCTTATAAGCGTCGGCAGATAACGATGCTTATAAGCGTCGGCATATGCCGTATTGAACTCGATTTTTTCGATGCTAGTATAAAGCGTCGGTAGCTAACGATGCTTATAAGCATCGGGATATCAACCGCTCAGATTACTCCTCCCCCCGACCTGGCTCCTTCGATCAGATTAAAAGCTCGGATTAAAAGCCCTAGCTCCCGTTTTCTTCTCCCATGCCGCTCCGCGCTCCTCTGTGCCCTAGCTCCCTCCCGATTTTTCTCCTCCCCAATCATCTTGCTTCGCCGATCTCCTCATCGTGCCCTAGCTCCCAGTTTTTGGCCTCCCACGATCTGGCTTCATCGCTCTTCACTATGCCCTAGCTCGCCGATCGCCTCACTGCCTTCTTGTCCCCATCGGTGGTTCTGCCGGCGATCTTTGCTGTCGCGGACCTCTGCTACCGACCTCACCGTCCTCGACGTCCCTCTCCTCCGACCCTTGTCTCCGAGGTAAAGCTCTATGCCCTAGCCAAATATATTGAGAATCAAGATACTAGCCCTTGTCTTCTTCTCAGTCTAAGAGAATAGTCCATGCACCGTCGTGACAAAATCAGGGATCGTCCTTCCCTAAGGGCAAATCCTTCTCCTATTTTCTCACTGTGTCCATCTTCTAGGATTAGATACGGTGGGAAGGATGCTGGTGAGATTCAGTGGCTTGGTCTCTGTTAGTTCGCCTCCATCCCTCTCTTCAATTCCATAGGCCAACGGCCACTGTGGATGGCAATGTTTTGGATGGCAATGTCTTTCTGCTGGTCTTTCTTAGCCTTGAGCTATGAAGAGCATTTCCATGGTTGTTCACTGGTACCCTTCTCCGCATGACGAAATCCTAACTGTTAAACTTAATAATTTGATGCTTTGCGTTGTGTGGTGCGGATGATGGGGAGTACTTGGTTTAAGGTTTCCATGGAGTTAGAGGCCACTGTTTTGAACCCAGGCCACTGTTCCGATTCGGGCCATGAGATAAGCTTGGACTATGGACCTAATTTAGGCCAAGGTAGATCTAAGCCACTTTTTAAAATTTAGACATTTTTTAGCTGGGGCCAAGATCTAGTTTGGTCACGGGTGAACCCAAACATAGGCCCGGCTTAGCCACTAACTACATCTGGGTCGTAGGTCATGAGCCTAAGCCACAATTGTGCCATAGGCCACGGACTTATGAGTTATTTTTTGGATTTGTGCCATTGGCATGATCTTGGGACATGATTTTGTCTGAG